>CM035160.1:42519422-42708162 GCA_020205615.1 Panax quinquefolius | reverse complement strand
GTATCTAATATTCTCTCTACAACAAGAATATTCCATCGCATCAAAACGAATATTCTTCGACAACAATGATTATTTTATAACCATTTGTGCTTATTTTGCAAATTTGCACATTTCACCCACATAACTTATAAATATTATATCAATTCCCATACCTTTATTATTCACAAATATAAATTAGAGGAAATTTGACTTTATTTATAATAAGTTGGGGTCTTAAACTCTCCTCCTTAAGAAATTTCATCTTAACACGTGGATATACGCATCTTTGGTGTTTCAAAGTGCTGGGTGAGGATACCTCTTTCATTTCCGATTCTAACTCCCGTGTCATTTCTTCCAATGGGCATGGTTTCTCCACATAAAACCTTAACTTCTGGGTATAACTCTGAAAGTGATGATGATGCTTTTCCCATTCAAGATCTTAATAAAGTACTTATCGTATTAAATCTTCTTGCCATCTCGCCCGGTTCTAACGTATGTAATATGGTTCGGTCTTTCATATATTTACGGGCATGGATATGTGAAAAACATTATAGAACACGAGACATACTTGAGGTAATGCGAATGTTATAAGCTTACATTTCCTATTCCTGGCTAAGAATTTTAAATGGACCAACAAATTGGATCGAGCTTTCCTTTCTTCCCAAATCTTGTAACTCCTTCCACGGAGTTAATACGTAATAATACATGATCCCCTAATATTAAATTCCACGTTCCGAGCATGAAGATCAAAGATAACTATATTTTGCCGCATCATTCAGCTAGCTCAGGAGCACGCTTGTCGAATCGTTTTGATCTTTTTCGTAGTCAAGCTGTACCAATTCCGTCCCAACAATGTCAAGTTTCTCCCAATTCCTCATCCCAAAGATACCGAGAGAATGACACTTTCGCCCATACAACGCTCAAATGGAGCTACAATTCCATACTTTGCTTGATAACCTATTGGTCAGTAGGGAGAATTCTCATCATTGGTAAGTACTTTATCCCAACTCCCTTTGAAATTCAGGACAATACAAAGTCTTAATGGGGATCTTCAAGAGTTTGAATAGTCCTCTCCGATCACTTCGTCTGCTTGAGGACGGTAATGTTTACTGTGGGAATCCAGAACTGCGCTCCATAGTTTTCTTCCCAAGCTAACCCGAAAAATCGTGAAGTAAATCTTGGGTCACCATCCTAAACTATGGATACTGCATGCCATTTAATCAAGACAATCTCATTCACGTAGACATATACTAGCAAGACATTTCAGGAATAAGTCTCCTATGACGCAGAAGAAATGAGAGACCGTTAATCTATCAACAATAACAACCCAAATCGTGATCTACGCTTTGAGGAAACTTGGGAAGACTCAAAGAATTAAATCCATACGGTAATGTGTTCCACCTCCATTTTGGAATCTCAAGTGGTACGAATGGACCCTTTCGCACTCGATTCCGCCTTTACACGCTGACGATGTTAACCACCTCGGAGATAAACTCCACGATCTTTCTTTCTATATGTTCCACCAAAATGTATGTCGAATATCACGATACATTTTGTACTCCTGCAAGATGGATTACAAAACCAAGTGCCGTGAAGCCTCCATCATTCTTCTATGCTTCAAGCTCGATTTGTCATAGTAGAACATAAAGTCTGAGTCGAATTCCAAGTATTTCTTCTTCATCGATTCTCGCTCGAATAACACCTTCGCACATTTCTTCTTCATACGGCGACGCCTGCAGTTCTCAGTAGAGCTTGAGTAGCTTTTAACTTCATTGATTAAAGTTTGCTCTACTCGTATATTCCGCCATCATCACGTTGGGTCCCTCGAGCTTTTTAATTCTACCTCCATCCTTTGCAAGTCATACGCATGAATGCCTTTGCATAACAATATCGCCGACTGTGACTGCACATATGATCTTCTTAATTCAATGCCGCTACTAATTTACTAATGTTTCGCTTCCAAGATGATATCAATAAGGTGATCGTAATATTTCAGTTCGAAGCCAACGCTGCTATTTATACGTAATGAAGTTCTCGCTGTTTTCAGAAGAACATTCGAGGCTTTTTACGGTCTTGTATAAATCTCCACTTTCTCCCCACAACAAGAAAGGTCTCTTAATTTTCAACGCTGTAACAATGATCGTCGCCTCAACTTCTCAGATCATGAGTGATAATTCCTCTCATATTCTTTGAGTTGTCGTGAGGCATACAAGCTATGACTTTCCCATGTCGTGATGAGAACAAGATCCTAACCCTCACTCAAGCATCGAAGTCAGAGATAATAAATCTCATCCGCACAGTATGGTATTGCCGCATCAGTGCCAAATGAGTCTCCTCTGAGCTCTTGAAACTTCTTTCTCAGATTCCTCGCCCATACGAAATTCTTCAGATTCTTCCGGAGTCAACTGAAAGTTATCGGAGAAGTATTCGGAGAAAATCTTTCCAAGAATCTCCGATAATAACCAAATTTAAGCTGCAAAGCTACGTGACTTCGCCACCGACTTCTGGTTGCTCTAACTTTCAGATCGGCTTCAATCTTCACCGTCGTAACAGATACTCCATGTTTTCGACAATTCACGCGCTCCAAGGAATGCTACCTCCTCGCTCGTAACTCGCATTTTCTTCTCAAATCTCTCGCATAAAGCTTCGCTTTTCATTACTTCCTTCAAGTATCAACTTCAAATGGTGCTCATGATCTTTCATATGACTTTTCGAATAGATGAGGATGTCATCAATAAAAGACAACAACTAATCCGATCCAAATATTCCTCAATACATCGATTCATCATATCCATGAGTTGAAAGGAGCATTAGTCAATTCCAAAAGACACGACTAAGAATCTATAATGCCCGCATTCTAGTGTCCGGCCAGTTTTGAATATCCTCGCTTAATCTTCAATCGATGATATCCATAATCTAAGATCGAATTTCAAAAGAATTATGCTCTCAGCAACCTGCAGAAAAGGTCATCAACGCGAGGTAGCTTGACACTATCTTCGATTGACGACAATACTGTTTAATTCCTTAGTCAATACAAAGTCGTATTCTCCCATCTTTTTTCTTTACTTAATAAAAACAGAGCACTCCCAAGTGAGATGTACCAGATTCATCGAAATCCATGTTCAACATTCCCCCAGAGCTGGTCTCTTTAACCTCGTAGTTCAATAAAGAGCCATTCGGAGCACGGGGTATTGTAATACTTTTGCCGAAAGTACTATTCACGCAGTTACTATTCACGAAGTTACTATTTACGAAGCATTATTCATGAGTTATTATTCACTGGGTACTATTGATTCACATTCTGTACTATAGGTGGTGGTGCAAGATCGATAATACTGCATGACTTGGTTAAAAATCGAGGTATACCAAGGTACTATACCAGAATTAATCTTTCATACGATTATACGCATTTATCATACGATTATACTTTATTCATCCACATGATTGGGCCTATTGATTCACATTCTATACTTCGTTGGGGTATAGCATTGATAATAATGGTACGACTAAGTTAAAATGTGATAGTACAAAAGCATTATAAAATTCCAATTATTTCCTTATCACATTGATTAAACTATTTCGAGTCAATATGATTTATTATTATTCTACATTATTTTACTATTAGGGGAGTTGGTGCATGTTTCATAATACTTACTGTGACTCAAATTAAAAATGGAAAGAAAGTTTGAGGTATTGAAATTGCACTTTTTGAGCCCTAAACGTGGCAAATTACTTCCAAAACTATATTTTCCTCCTCATAAATAGTAAGCCCATTCCCTTCCTTCATTTCTCACCAATTCACAAAAGCTTTAGAGCAAATTATTATTGAGAGAAATTGTAGAGAGAAAAATCTATAGAAGAAGAGTGAAGCCATGCCAATTTGCTACCACCCCTATATCTGGGCTTTTCAAAGGTAGTGGAATATTATTTGTTGTACTGTAGTTATTTCTTTTTTGTATCTGCATGAACAGAACTTCGTTATTCCATTCTTTTTATTATTCTCATTGAATAACCAAAGATAACGCGACTCATCTTTATACTTGGTGACATCTTTCTATTATTCCATCTTTATTATTATTCCGGCTGAATATCTCGCTCGGTGACGCTTTTTACCGCCGACCAAGGTTCCGCCGCCTTTATTATTATTCGTCAGAATATTCTCGCCTGGCGCGCTTTACGCCGCATCGGGTTCCGCTATTTATTATTCGTTGAATAACTCCGCCTATGCTGGCACCGCATGTACGCACAGTGATTTCTGTTCGTTATTTTATTATTTATTATTCTCATAGAATATCCCGTCATGCAAATTTCTAATTAATTCTTGCTTTCACGTATTATTAGGCTCCGCCGAATAACCCGCTCTATGCTAAGTACCCCATGTATGGTGATTTTGTTGTTCTATTCTTTATTATTCTGCAAGAACGCCCTGCTTGTGAATTTCGCTTCGATTTGGTTCCGCGATTATTATTCTGCTAAAACAACTCTGTGCAAAGCACCGTGCATTTACGTGATTTTTTTCATATTCCACTTTTATTATTACATTTAGTCAAGTTAAAGTTTCACTCTCTATACTTCAAGTGAAATTATTGAATATCCTCGATATTTCAAGGCCATCCAAAGATCTTTTCAGCCGACATATTCTTCTCGAGTATTCTTGAATTCGAATCTCACAAAGCAAAGATTATGTCGACACTTTGGACGTTATCGCTCTAGATAAATTAATTTTCAACCTGCTTTTATCAATTTCATATCATTGTCATCATCCTCTTGCTGCTATATTTTGTTGAAAGTCATCTGCGGGCCTGTAGGTATAGATGGATCTGCAGTAAGGATTACGACCAGGATTATCTTCGTAATCATAAATCGTAATGTTGCTAAATGACAAATGGAAGTCCTCTACTCGCCCTGTAGAGCCAAAGACGATGGACAGCTGTACGACATACGGCGGATTCTTCTTTTTTGGTCAGTAGTAAAGATGAATTGTTTTATGGCATGATTAGACCGGTTGGAATGAAAACATGATTACCTTAGCCGTGTAGTGTAAAATGGATAATCCATGTAACGTGATACTCAAAGAATATCCTCGTCAGCGCAAGGGTGATTCGATGATGCATTATTTATTGTTTTTCGGAAGTCCTGCCGACAATGATGTTGATGAAAACCTTCAAATCATGTTAGATAAGTAGATTTTATTCTACTTGACTCTTTTAATGGATTGCTTGTTCCACGGGCAGCTAAACTTGATGGTTGTTATATTGCATCGCCATCAATCGCGAAGACTAACGATAATTTGTCAGATATCTACTATAAGGCCCTTTACCGGCTAGTCGAGTCAATTCCGAGCTCCTTCTTTTGTTCCATTTCTCTCGTGATGTGAGAATATGCAGAACTAGTCGGTGCACGAAGTGATGGTTCTAGAAAAAGAGTCGCCAGCGCTCCCTCACCGCTTCTCGCCAGAAAAATAAAGTTTTAATAATTATAACAAGGACTTTATTTGAGTGCAGATATTTGTGTTCTGTACATTAACATTTCAGTTTTCATAAATGATATTATTTCTTCAATATCATTATGCCAAAGTATTGATCTAAATTTTATCAAATTTGAACTTTTATGTCGGAAGTTACTTATTCACGATACCTATAATTATTCACGATACTCAAGACTATTAACCTAAAAATGAAATTTTCTTTCTTTTGTCCAAGATGTCTATTATGGTTACTATCTTTGATCGTATCTATGTTTTGATCTTTATTTTGAATTCGCTTCAAAATTGGTATTTATGAAGTATTATCGATCTTGGATAAACTGCTATATTTAATCCCTATTATTCATGTCCTTCCGCTTTCAATCGATTCGCTTTCTTTTAAAATATTTTCATCATCCTCTATGTTCCCAAATGTTGATATTATCAATATCTTCGCTTATAGTGTAAAAAGATGAATGATTAATCGATGAATATCTTTGGCCCGTAGAGTGAAAAGATGAACAGTGTTGAGATGAACATACCAATCGGGTGATACAAATGAATATTTTCGGCCTCAGAAGGCAAAAAGATGAATATTTATTAAAGATGTATATTGATTGTTGTTACATGGGATAAAATATTGATATGGACTTTAAATCTTAGAAGATAGTAGAATTCTTTCTCTACTTGACTTTTCTAATGGATTGTTGTTTCACTGCAGTTGTCGATCTAAAACTTTGTCAGGTCAAGTGTTCTCGAGGAAAATTAATTGTTCGACCATCACAAAGAAAAGTTTATAAATAAGCCCCAAAAATTTCTAAAGAGAATTCAAGGAGACATTTGTGGACCCCTTCACCCATTGTCTCGGTCCATTTCGATATTTCATGGTTTTAATAGATACTTCAACTAATCGTGACGCCCATTAATGTTAAGGGCTAACTTACCTACCTCAGTTTGGGGTCATGCAATTCTTCATGCTGAAGTCATCATTCGGGTAAGGCCAACGACTCTTCATAAATTTTCTCCTCTACAGTTAGTTCTTGGACAGACATCCAACATATCACATTTTTGAGTTTTTGGAAGTGCATTATATGTTCTAATTACACCTCCACAAAGAACTAAACTGGGAGCCCAATGAAAAATAGGTATTTTTGTTGGTTTTGATTCTCCTTCTATTATCAGATATCTTGAGCCTTTAACTTGAGATATTTTTACCGCATGTTATGTAGATTGTCATTTTTGATGAACTGCTTTTTCCACCATTGTAAGGAGGGGAAGTTTTATATAAAAAACTCCCGATATATCATGGAACGCATCATAATTAAATTCATTTCATCCTCAGACAGACAATGTGAAATTGAAGTTCAAAGAATATTCGACGGTTTTTGGATAAAAGTACAATTTATGATAAATGTCTAAATATTCTGCGGTTTGGCCATATGAAAAATAGTAAATAAATTTTAGAAATTCTAAGAAAAATATATGTTTAATATGGGACTATATTCTCGCTAAATCCCGTAAAAGAAATATCTTTGAACCGATTGGTATTTTCATGAAAATGGACTAGTTATGAATAAATGAGTTAAATATGTTATGTTAAGGAAGAAATTGGAAAATATGATTTTATGGCTCGAGAATCATATACGTGGTATATGCAGATTTTGATGAGGGTTTGGTTATCGGTGATGAAATCTATAAGTTTGGCATTTTATGATGATTAAATGCATTATTTAGTAAAGTGTAAACAATTAAAATAAATTGTTTATAAGTTTAAGAAATGTTATTCTTTCAATATCATTATACCAAATATTGGTATGGATTTTATCAGGAATTTCTACCTTTTTCAGTGTCGTGGTTACTATTCACGAAAGTTACTATTCAGAGTTACTATTCACGAAAGTTACTATTCACGGGTACTATTCACTACAAAATTGGTTTTTTTTCTAACCAAATTATAGTTGATTTATGAATATTACTCTCGAGATTAAAACTATATATTGATTATATTGATTTTATTATCAAAAAAAAATGTGACAACCCCAAAATAGTCAATTCCATCCAACTCATTCTCGAGTCGCCAAATACATGGTACGTAAAAAAACTACAACTTTATTACAACAATTATCGTGTAAAATACAACAACACATATAATCGTGAGTTTGATACAAATATATACCAAATGTGATACATGTCCCAACTGCGGACAAAGACCTCACAAAGGACACCTTACATAAAGGTATAGTCAAAACCTGCTTTTAGAAACTAAAATCTTTGGGAAGTGCTTCAGAAACCTTCGTATATGGGAGGCCATGCTTTCTAGGTTATGATAGTTATCATATGGCCATAGAATTATCCTTGGTTGACCCAATAGACCCCAAAGAAAAACAAGAAGATTACTATCATATTCTTCCCAATGGTGAGTCTTCGATTTATCATTATCTCCACTGCCTCAAATTGAGAATTATACTTCAAACAAACACCAAGATTATATAGGTAGTGCTCGTAAATATACTCAAAGAAGTGGATGAGCACAACCTGCATTTTATGATGACACGAGGTTGTATGTCATTAGACATCTTGTATGATAGTGGCAAAATACCATTCCAACGCTGGGTTCGCCTCTCCCTATATGATTCACCAAATATAACTACTAAAAGATGTATACAACACACTTGTTTATACTGCTTAGGAGAACTCACAGCCTAGAGACCACCGCTCTATTCCCTTGTTACCCCGGCCACTATCCATACACTTTTATTACCCCAAAGGAATTCAGAAGCAAAAAGGGTGAGCACAACTAGCTAAGTAAAGAATATCATGACTAAAGATAATTAAATTATCAATCAGATTCATCAATAACAAATCGTAGATTCGTAATATATGGTAGATGATAAAATTTCAACCATAGTTGCGTAATGAATCTAGTAATCCATTGAAGAGTCAAATAGATAATACATTCTATTATCTTTCCATGTTAAAAGTCCACCAACAATGTTTTATCCTCGTAACATCAATCAATAATTCTTTTCACAATTATATGAATAACTCATAATCATAATTATAATTCTAAATTCTCTTCGATCCAAGACGTAAGATAATTTTCATCACCGCCTTTACCGAAAACATCAAAGATCATGGTTATACCAAATCACAGCCTCTGCTTATAATCATACTAATAAATTCATCTTTGCACTACGGGCTAAAGATATTCTTCAACAGTTCATCTTTGCACTACAGGCCAAAGATATTCATATCTCAAATAAATATATAATCATTTCAAAATCTATATAAACCATAATTATAACCATGTTGATCAATTCACCTTTTACTTAAGCTAAAAATATTCAATTGTAAATTCAATGGTCATGATCATACTAATACAATTCATCTTTGCACTCATCGCCAAAGAGAACCCATAGTCATTGATTATACCAATAATCTACCAATCTTTTACACTCAAGTCAAAGACAAATTTCTTCACCAAGATTATAAAAATGTTATATATGATAATAAAAATAATAACATCAAAACATGGATTTGATTTCAAGAGTAAGATTCATAAATCAACGATAATTTGGTCAGAAAAAGAAACCAATTTTATTGTGAATAGTAACTCGTGAATAGTAACTCGTGAATAGTAACTCATGAATAGTAACTCGTGAATAATAACTCATGAATAGTATTCTGTATCTGTACATAGTACCGTATATGTAAATAATGTTATATACATAAATAGTGCCACATACATAAATAAGGTCAGATACGTGAATAAGACCAAGACACGTGAATAAGATCATTATACGTGAATAGTAACCCACACAAAAAGGTAGAAATTCCACAATAAAATCCATATTAATATTGGAAAGATAATGATATTGAAAGAATAACATCATTATGAAGAAAATAACATTCCTTAAAATCCCTTTACAATCCCTAAAATCCCTTACCTCAAAAGAGCAAAGATTTGGCTCCGATATCGATATGACAACAAGAAAAGTCAGATCGATGAATATCAACTCACCAAGTATCTAAATACTCACAAAATACACTCAATAATCTAGAGAGAAAGAGAGAAAGCTTATGTTTCGTGTGATTTTCAATTCTAACTTAGCCCTCTATTTATAGGAAAATTTTAGAGACTCGACCGCAACCCGATGGCTTTTACTCGCCATTATTCCCATCCACCACATTTGAAATAAAATTCAAAGACATTTCTTCACCAACCACAAGTGGGGCCCACTCAATTCTAGAATTTTCCACCAAAATCATTTATAAACCTAATTTCCTAATCACCACCTCTTAAAATTCATAACAAATCATACGCTCATTTTTAACGGTTCAAAATTTGTGGACATATACTCAACTTATATATGTATAACATATCCAAAAATTACAATGATCCAACTACGGATTAAAATTATAACTCAAGCAATATATCTCAAAAACACCGTTTAATTTTTAATACCTTCATTCGCATAAAAATATCGATTCTGACGCCCCCAAAATAGGTATACAATACCCATTCCGAGACGCCAAATACATGGTACGTAAAAGCAAACTACAACTTCAATAATACAATTGTCGTAAGTAAAATAATTTACAACACATAATCGTGAGTTTAAATACAATTATTGTCTTCTGCATAATATCCACACTCAAATAAGTCCTCGCTATAATTATTCAAACATTATTTTACTGTAAATAGTGAGGACCGCTAAAACATCTTTCTAGAACCATCAATTGCATACCTTACTAGTTCCTCGCTATGTTTCACCTCCCGAGAAAAATGGAACTAAAAGGAAAAGGGTGAGCTCAACTAGCCATAAAGAAAGAATATTATGACTAAGATAATATACAACAAATTATCGTTAGTCTTCAACAGGAAAAATCGATAAAATATAATAGACAACAAGTTTTAGATCAACAACCGCAATGGAAATAAAGAATCCATTAGAAGAGTCAAGTAGAGAATGAGTTCTACTATCTTCTAAGATTTAAAAGTCCATCATGAATTTTATCCCTGCAGAATAACAATCAATATACATCTTTAATCAATATTCATCTTTGCACTACGGTAGTCAAGATATTTAGTAATATCATCATTTAGGACCGAGGATGATGAAAATATTTTAAAGAAAAACGAATCCAAAGGAAAACGGAAGGACAAACAAGAGGGATTCAGATAAGCTTTATCCAAGATCAATAATACTTCATAAATACCAATTTTCAAGCAAAATTCAAAAAATAAAGATCAAAACATGGATACAATCAAAGATAGTAACCATAATGTATATCTTGGACAAAAGAAGAAAATTTCATTTTCTATGAATAAAGGCTCAGATTCGTGAATAGTGCCAGACACGTGAATAGTAACTCTTGTTACACAAAAAGTTCTAAATTTGATAAAATTTAGATCAATACTTCTTGATAATGATATTGAAGAAATAATATCATATACGAAGAAAATAACATCCCTCACCGCAAAATATCAAGATTTTCGATCTAATACCCAGATAAGGTCAAGGAAACTTGCACTGATGAATAAAAACTCACAAAGTATCTAAATACTCACAAAATACACTCAATAATCTAGTGAGAGAAAGAGAAAAAGCTTATGTTTCTGGCGCAATTTTCAATTCTAACTTAGCCCTCTATTTATAGGAAAATGTTAGCAGACTTGACATGCAACCTGATGGCTTTACCTGCTACTATTCCCACCCACCATATTTGAAATAAAATTCAGCACATTTCTTCACCAACCACAAGTGGGGTCCACTTATTCTAGAATTTTCCACCAAAATTATAAATTCGGATACTTCAACAATTTCTGAACCAGTCACCTCTTAAAATTCATAACAAATCATACGTTCATTTTTAACGGTTCAATATTTGTGGACATATACTCAACTTATATATGTATAACATACCCAAAAATTACCACGATCCAACGGTCGGGATTAAAAATTATAACCCCAAGCAATATATCTCAAAACCCCGATTTGATTTTTAATACCTCCAATCCGACAAAATATCGATAAAAACACCTCAACATTAATTCCTTCATTTATAACCACATAAATAAATCCATCATTTATATCCACATAAAATAAATATTTTCTTATCATATGAATCAATGATTAATTATTCACAAATAATATTACGTAATCACATTTATGACAAACCAGTGCTCCTGTGAAAGAGGGGCTTTCGATAAGGATTTTCTCATCAAGCTGCCAAGCAATTAGGTGACCAAACCTCTCCTTGATAGAACTTTCTAGACATTGCCAATAATGCTATCTAATAATATTATTCAAATAATATGAATTATTGATCCGATAATGGAAAATACAATAAGCAAAGGACAATTATTGAAATAATAATAATATAAAAATATCAACGCAACAATTATTGAATCAATAAAATAAAATATTGAATAAAGAATTATCGTAACAATTATTGAGAAAGTGCCATCCTTCGTAAGAATCAATAATTCAAAATACTGCTCAATCCGCGTGCTAACGTGCGCAAACCACGCCAGACATCATATTTTAACCACCGGGTATTCCAACAAAGGTTAATCTGTGAATAACTACGCCAAGTTATTTATAAAAACTCAATTTTGTCGTTATCTTCATCCAACCGCTTTTCGCTTTATTGGGCCCACAAATAATTGCGCTCATTGCATTTAATATTCCCAAATGTAAAGAATATTCCATGCACCAAACGAATATTCTCCACAAAATGAATATTTTATAACCACTTGCTTATTTTGTAAAATTTTCACATTTCACCCATAACTAAAATATTATATCAAATTAATACCTTATTATTCACAATAATAAATAAAGGAAATTTGATTTTATTCATTAAAAGTTGGGGTCTTACAACCTCCCCTCATGAAATTTCGTCATCCTCTAAATTAACGACGTATTCGGTGTTTTGAAAAGACGAGGGTACCTCGCTTTCATTTCATTTGGATTCTAACTCCCAGGTCATTTCTTCAATAGCATGGTTTCTCCACAAAACCTTAACTTGTGGTATAATCCTCGCATGTAGGACATGCTCTTTCCTATCCATGATCTTAACAAGTACCTCCTCAGACGTTAAATCTTCTATTATCTCGGCCCCGGTTCTAACGCAATAATATGATTCGGTCGCCCACATATTTACGTAACATCGATATGTGAAAAAACGCTATGAACACGCCGACATACTTAGCGTTAAGGCAAGTCTATAGGCCATGCGCTCCTACTCGACGAGGATTTTAACTAAATCAAGGCTTGAGCTTTCTTCTCTTCATCAACTTTTACTTCTAGAATAACGCATTCTCGCACCTTCTTCTTCAGATTCATCGCCTTCTGTGTCTATAGCTTGAGCAACTTTAACTTTATCGCTTGGCTCTAATCAGATATTTACTATCTTCACGTAGGTTCGTAGATATTCAAGACTTATAAATGCATACCATCTCCCGCTTTCAACCCGTCACCTACCACGCTCACTTTTCCCACGATGGTATTGAATGGTATAATTGTAATCTTCAACAAATTTCGAGCCAACGCTTTAGTGGCATGTTACGCTCGCTTTGGGTGAAGAAAATATTTTAGGGTTTAAGAAATGGGTTTTGTACTGGGGTCAATACAAAATTCGATTTCACGCTCTAGGGGTAGGCTAAGAAGTCCTTCGAGAATGCATCAGGAGATTTATTAACAATAGAAATATCATTCAAAACTGTGACTCTCATCCAAGACTTGGATAGCACATGTAATGAAGGTTTCTCCTAACAGAGTTTCAACCAATAAGTCAAAATCCAACTTCTTCGGAGTCGATTTAAATGTTGAGCGCAAGCAAGAGAGATAAAAGAATGGGTAGAACCCAGATCTAATAAGGTATAGACTTCAAAAAATTTATAATTAACTAACCTGCGCTAACTTCGTTCGTCACTCGCTTTGAGAAGTCACTAAAACGCTTCCCCGAAAAAACCACCGACTTCGCTTTTGTCCAGTATCCTCCTTTGGTGCCACCGCCCCAATCGGACTTGATTTCGCTTAAAGGACAAAATTGAGCTATGTGACCGCTTTTCCACAACTAAAACATTTCTTGGAAATCTCGAACGGCTTTGAGCTTATATGTCCTTCTCTCCGCATCTCGTAGTATCTAACCGACGGTCGCTCTCTCCCTAGAATTTGTTGCTAGTGTCAGCTGCTGCCGCGCCTTCCCCGCCATCGTTAAATCTTCTTCTTGAAATTTCCATTGAATCATTTCTTCTATTATTCGCCATGATTACCAATCAAGTGGTTACCATTTCGCATGATAATTTCTCCACGATGGTTATCATTGTTCGATGACCGCTGCCACCAAGACGATTATTATCGTGTTGTTGCTCGTTATCCTTCTGGCTAATGGCTCATTATCACGCCCACTAATCTAAGCCCTATTCACAACATCCTAATATAAACAAAGTTTGTGAGGAATGAGGTATCGACGATTTCGGTTTCAAACCTCGCAGTAAACATTCGTGGTCATTCGCTCCTCATTATCAACCAAATGGGATGAAAATCGGGATAACTCCGCAAACTTAGCTTCAGATCGCGACACGTTAATATTGTTGGCTCACTTGATGAACTCAACCTCCTTCATTTGATGAATACTTTTGGGAAAGTATTGTTATTGAACAATTCTGGAACTTCTCCCAAGAAATCTTGGTCATGGGCAGATTGAGTACGCTTTACGATTCCCACCAAGAATCAGCTTTCCTCGCAATACGAAGGTGGAAAAGGAACCTTTGCTCCTTTAACATCCCAAGACATCAAATATCTTGGTGATCTCGCTTTATCCACGCTCTCGCCGTAAGTGGTTTTGGCTTTCCCAAAACTCGTGGTCCCAACTCCTTGAATCGCTTAATCGGTGACCAACCGTGGGTTGCCATTGTTTCCATCTACATTATGAACAGGAGTCTCTCTCGTTTGGTGTTGCATAAATTCTAAAAAGCTCCTAAACGTACCGTCGTTCATCATTTGGTCGGTGCCTTTGTTCACCTGAGGATTATTGTCATCCTTATGCACATTATCCTGAGTATTGATCGTTGGTGACTCAACGATCTCCTGTGCTCCATTGCTATTCTCAACATTCTCGGATGTCATTTTCAAATACTGTCACAAAACAAGGGTTAATTAACATATCATATATTATCCCTATACTCTGACCGACCAATTAAATACCAAATAAACTTAGGTAGGTCATACTAGCGAAGGAATTCCCGCTCTCCCTCCTAGTTCTTGTCTCACATCTCACCGAGTGGATCATATCCCTAAGCTCGATACCAATTGTGACAAATGTTCCATCAAGGGACAAAGACCTCACATTGGTAATTTATCGCTTACACAGCAGAACGAATCCCCCCGCGGAGAGTCCGCTTCGGTGCATCCCCATCATCAACAGGAAGTCACCAAATGAGAGGCTCGGGGCTCTTTACTTATAGCTCTAATATTAACTCAGGACGCCCCAAAAAATAGGTATACAACACCCATTCTCGAAGTGCCAAATACATGGTATGTAAAGCAAACTACAACTTCAATAATACAATTGTCGTGCAAAATACGACAACACATACTGTGAGTTTAAATATAAATATTGTCTTCTAGACAATATCCACACTCAAATAAGTCCTCGTTATAATTATTCAAACACTATTTTACGTAAATAGTGAGGATCTGCTAAAATATCTTTCAAGAACCATCACCCGCACTTTACTAGTTCTTGCTATGTTCTAACCTCCCGAGAAAAATGGAACAAAAAGGAAAAGGGTGAGCTCAACTAGCCCAAAGAAGAATATTATGACTAAGATAATATACAACAAATTATCGTTAGTCTTCAACAGGAAAAACTCGATAAAATATAATAGACAACAAGTTTTAGATCAACAATCGCAATGAAAAAACAACAATCCATTAAGAAGAGTCAGTAGAAAGAATTCTACTATCTTCTAAGATTTAAAAAGTCCATCATCAATATTTTATCCCCGTAATAACAATCAATATACATCTTTAATCAATATTTATCTTTGCACTACAACTGCCAAAGATATTCATTTGTATCACCATTGGTCATGTTCATCTCAACACTGCTCATCTTCGCACTACGGGCCAAAGATATTCATCGCTTAATCATTCATCTTTGACCACATGCCAAAGATATTCAGAATATCATCATTTAGGACCTGAGGATGATGAAAATATTTTAAAGAAAAACGAATCGGTGAGGAGATGTATGACAAATAGTAGGATTCGAGTATAACAGTTTATCCAAGATCAATAATACTCCATAATAACCAATTTTGAAGCAAAATTCAAGAATAAAGATCAAAACATGGATACAATCAAAGATAGTAACCATAATAGACATCTTGGACAAAAGAAGAAAATTTCATTTTTCTATGAATAGTGCCTTATTCGTGAATAGTGTCGATACGTGAATAAGGTTGATGATACGTGAATAAGAACTCCGATTACACAAAAGTTACAAATTTGATAAAAGTTCATACTAACATTTTCAGATAATGATATTGAAGAAAATATCATTTTAAGAAGAATATAACACCCCTTACCTCAAAATATCAAGATTTCGACCGGAATATTTCAAGATAAGGTCAAGGAAACTTGCACTGATGAATAGAATCTCATAAAGTATCTAAATACTCACAAAATACACTCAATAATCTAGAGAGAGAAAGAGAGAAAGCTTATGTTTCTGGTGTGATTTTCAATTCTAACTTAGCTCTCTATTTATAGAAAAATTTTAGCAGACTTGATGTGACGCCCCCAAAATAGGTATACACAACACCCATTCTGAGTCGCCAAATACATGGTACAAGAAGAAAACTACAACTTCAATAATACAAATGTCGTGTGAAATATTTACAATATATATCGTGAGTTTAAATACAAATATTATCTTCTAGATAATATCTATACTCAAATAAATCCTCATCACATTTATTGATACATTATTTTACAAAAATGGTGAGGACTACTAAACAACTCTCTGTAACCTTCATTCCATACCCCGACTAGTACTCGCTACATTCTCGCCTCCCGAGAAGAAAAATGGAACAACAAGGAAAAGGGTGAGCTCAACTAGCCCAAGAAGAATATTATGACTAAGATAATATACAACAAATTATCGTTAGTCTCCAACAGGAAAATCTGATAGAATACAATAGACAACAAGTTTCGGATCAATATTCGCAATGGAAATAATAATTCATGTAAGAGTTACGTAGAGAATGAAATCTACTATAATCTATGAATTTAATAAACCATCATCAATATTTTATCCATGTAACATCAATCAATATTCATCTCAAATAAAATATTCATCTTTGCACTACAGCCAAAGATATTCATCAATCGGTCATGTTCATCTCAACACTGCTCATCTTTGCACTAAAGGCCAAAGATATTCATCACTTCATTATGTTCATTTAAACACCGCTTCATCTTTGCACTACAAAGCCAAAGATATTCTTCGAAATCATTCATCTTTGCACTACAAAGCAAAAAGATATTCAATAATATCATCATTTAAGACCGAGGATGATGAAAATATTTTAAAGAATCTAATCCAAAGGAAACAAAATGACAAGGATTAAGGATTAATAATTGTACTTTGTTTTATCCATGTCCAACAATACCTCAAAAATAATCATAGTGGTGTAAAATTCAAGAATGATCAAAACATGGATACAATCAAAACTAGTATCCGTATTAGATATTTTGACTTAAAAGAAGATATTTTATTTTTGATGAATAGTGTCAAGATACGTGAATAGTGCCATATACGTGAATAAGGCCGTATACGTGAATAGTAAATTACACCAAAAGATGTAAATTCCACAAAAAAATATTTTCACGCTTCATTTAATAAGTACTCGTGAATAAGTAACTCATGAATAGTAATAATCTCGTGAATAGTAACTCGTGAATAAGAAACTCGTGAATAGTAACCCGATATGAAAAAGTTCCAAATTTGATAAAACTTCAGATCAATGATTTCAAAGATAATGATATTGAAGAAATAATATCATTACGAAAAAAATAATATCCCTTACCTCAAAGAATCAAGATTTCTAAGGAAAGGTCAAGTGATCTTCGAATGAAACTTGTACTGAATAAGAACTCTCAAAGTATCTAAATACTCACAAAATACGCTCAATAATATAGAGAGAAAGAGAGAAAACTTTGTTTCGTGTGATTTTCAATTATAACTTAGCCCTCATTTATAGAAAATGTTAGCCCGCCAAGGCAGACTTGACTGCACCGATGGCTTTACTCGCTACTATTGCCACCCACCACATTTGAAATAAAATTCAGCATATTTCTTCACCAACCACAAGTGGGGCCCACTCAATTCTAGAATTTTCCACCAAAATCAATTATAAACCTAATTTCCGAATCAGACACCTCTTAAAATTCATAACAAATCATTCGTGAATTTTAACGGCTCAAAATTTGTGGACATATACTCAACTTTGTATGTATAACATACCCAAAAATTACTATTAATCCAATTGGCGGATTAAAAATTATAACCCCCGCAATATATCTCAAAAACCTCGATTTAATTTTTTAATACCTCCAATCCGATAAAATACCGATAAAACACCTCAACATAATTTCTTCATTTATAACCACATAAATAAATCCATCATTTATATCCACATAAAATAAATATTTCTTTTATCATATGAATCAATAATTAATTATTCACAAATAATATTACTGTAATCACAATTATGACAACCAGCCGCTCCTCAGAAAGAGGGGCTTTCCAATAAGGATCTCTCCATCAAGCGCAATTAGGTGACCAAACTCTCCTTAGACAGTAACTTTCTAGACATCGCTAATAATGTTATCTAATAATATTATTCAAATAATATGAATTATTGATCCGATAATGGGAAATCATGTGCAAAGGACAATTATTGAACAACAATAATATAAAATATCAACGCAAAGAATTATCGAATCAATAAAATAAAATATTGAACAAGAATTCATCGTGAAAATTATCGAGTAGTGCCATCTTACGTAAGGATCAATAATTCAACAATATCGCAAGTAATACCGCAAAGCATCAGGCAACCACGCCAGACATCGTATTTTAACCACCGGGTATTCCAATACCCTTAATTGCAAGAATAACTACGCCGTTATTTTTAACCAACTTATATTTGTCGCTTTCCTCATCCAATCGCTCAGCATATGGGCTCCACATGGTCGTCGTACTTCGGCCAGCATTTAATATTCTACAAGAGCATTTAATATTCCACCACCAAACTAATATTCCCCGACAACAATGAATATTTTATAACCACTTGCTTATTTTGAAATATTTATGATTTAACCCTTAACTATCCACATTAATCAAATCAACCCTTACTATTTCAAAATAATAAATAAAGGAAATTCCTTTTATTTAAAAAATTTTGGTCTTACAACCTCCCTCCTTATGAAATTTCGTCCTCGAAATCGACGACGTATTCGGTGTGTTTCAAAAGGTGAGGATACCTCGCTTTCATTTCCGCTTCCAATTCCCGTGTCATTTCTCTATAGCATGATTCCTCCACAAAACTTTAACTTGTGGTATGACCTTTTTGCTGTAGGACATGCTCCTTCCTATCCAAGATCTTGACAGTACCTCCTCATACGTTAAGTCTTCTTGGCTATCTCGCCCTGGGTTTCTAACTCAATAACGTGGTTCGGTCTTTCACATATTTACTAAGTACGATATGTGAAACACATTATGAACACGAGACATACGGAGGTAACGCAAGTCTATAGGCTACATTTCTACTACCGGTCAAGAATTTGAAATGGAACAATAAATCGTGGATCGAGCTTTCCTCTCTTCCCAAATCTTGTAACTCCCTTCCATGGAGCAACTTCGCAACAATACACGATCCCTACATTAAATTCCACGCCCTTTCGATGAAGATCCCGATAACTCTTTTGTCGATCTTGTGCCGCTTTGTATACGTTGTCAATCATTTGGATCTTTTCGTAGTCATACATACTAACTCGGGTCCCAACAATGTTGCTTCACCCACCTCATCCCAACATATCGGAGAACGACATTTCGGCCCATATAATGCTTCGAATGGAGCCACACCTATACTTGCATCGATAACTCGTTGTTGTAGGAGAATTCCACCAATGGTAAATACTTATCCTAATCGCCTTGAAGTCTAGGACATGAGTCTTAATAAATCTTCAAGAGTTTGAATAGTCCTCTCGATTGTCCGTCCGCTTTGGGGATGGTATGTCAACTAAATCGCAAACTGCGCTCCATAGCTTTTTGCAAGCTAACCCAAAATCTTGAAGTGAATCTTGGGTCACGATCCCAAACTATGGATACAGTGCATGCCATGCAACCTCACAATCTCATTTACGCATATACTAGCAAGACGCTCAAGTGAATAAGTCTCCGTGACGGCAAGAAATGAGCGCACTTGGTTAATCTATCAACAATAACCCAAATAGCATTGATGCCTTGAGAAACCGTGAGGAAGACCAGAATTAAATCCATGGTAATGTGTTCCCACTTCCATTCCTAATCTCAAGTGGTTGCAACGGACCCTTAGGTACTAGATGCTCCGCCTTTACACGCCGGGCAAGTTAAACACATCGAGATAAACTTTGCAATCTCTCTTCATATTATTCCACCAAAATGTATGTCAAGATCACGATACATTTTAGTACTTCCGTGATGGATTGCAAATGGTGTATTGTGTGCTCCATCATAATCTTCAGACTTCAAATCGAGTCGTTAGGAACACAAAGTCTAGAGTGGACTCAAGTATTCCTTCTTCATCAATTCTCGCCCTAATAGCTCCTTCTTGTACTTTCTTCTTCATACGCATAAGCTTCGGGCCTGCGGGCTCGAGCAACCTTAACTTTTTCTATTAAAGTTGGCTCTTCGCGATACTTGACATCATCGCACTGCTCCTCAAGATATGATCTTCTACTCAATGCGCCGCCTACCACGCTCGCTTTACCGAGGATGGTATATGAATAGTGTGGTCGTAGTCTTTCAATAGTTCGAGCCAACGTCACGCCGCCAAGATGTTGAGTTCTTTTGAGTGAAGAAATATTTAAGGCTTTTTATGGTCCGAATATATCTCCACTTTCTCCCCATATAGATAGTGCCTCCATATCTTTAGCAATGAACGATCGGCCGCTAACTCTAGATCATGAGTAGGATAATTCCTCTCATACTCTTTAAGTTGTCGTGAGGCATAGGCTATTACTTTCCCACGTTGCATGAGAACACATCCTAACCCTTTGCTCAAGCATCGTCAGAGATAACAAATCCATCCGAACCAGATGGTATTGTTAGAACAAAGTCAAATAAGTCTCCTCTTAAGCTCTTGGAAATAAATATTTTCTTATCATTTATATCCACATAAAGTAAATATTTCTATCATATGAATCAATGATTAATTATTCACAAATAATATTATGTAATCATATTTATGACAACCAAAGCCATTCCCAGTGAGAAGGGGGCTTTCCGATAAGGATTTCTCTCATCAAAAGCCGCAATTAGGTGACCAAACCTCTCCTCGACGTAACTTTCTAGACATCGCCAATAATGATTTCTAATAATATTATTCAAATAATATGAATTATTGATCTAATAATGGAAAATACAGTACAATGATAATTATTGAAACAACAATAATATAAAAATATCAACGCAAAGAATTATTGAATCAATAAAATAAAAATTGAATTGTAATTACTGTAACAATTATTGAGTAGTGCCTTCCTTCGTAAGAATCAATTGTGACGCCCCCAAAATAGGTATACAACACCCATTCTGAGTCGCCAAATACATGGTACAGAAAGAAAACTACAACTTCAATAATACAATTGTCGTAAAATAATACTAACACACACATAATGTGAGTTTAAATACAAATATTGTCTTTTATACAATATCCACACTCAAATAAGTCCTCGTTACAATTATTCAAACACTTTTTACGTAAATAGTGAGGATCGCATAAACATCGTTAAGTTCATATGACCACCATTGGTTCAATTCTGCTTCCCACTTAACCACCGTGAGAAGACGTAAACCCCACATTTAAACTCTCGACCTTTTCGAGGTGAAGTGAAAAAGTGCTTTCCGCCTTAACTCTATTACTTTATTTGGCTAAAGACTTAATTACCCTTCATATATATAATTGAAAACGACAGATGCGAAGGGGTTTTTCTCACATTTCATTTCAGATCGATTTCTAGGGCTAGAGAACGATCGATCGTGGTGATATCTAGGCTAGAGAGGCGAGAGAAATACAGGTGGGTTTAGTGTGTTCGTGAAGGATCTTCGTGATCGACCGGGTTCCCACCTTCGCTTGGTCTCGTGATACTTAATTTGGTGCCGATTTAGGTAAATTTTCTCCTCGTCTCGATAGATATGATATGTTCTTTGTTTTTAATTGTGAGTTGTTTGTTGTATATGCATGCATGTTCTTTGGTGCTGGATAAAGTATGCTCACTACTATGGTCCCCCTTTCTTTAATTTTTTTTTGTCCCCCTGTGTCTGCCCTTTGTCTGCCACTGACATTGGTCCCCTTTTTGTGATACTTGTTATAAAGTATCAGATGTTATTCAAACATTTCTCCTTCATTTCTTTAATGCGTAATGTCCGTCGTAATTGTTTTTCATTACGGTGGGAAGTTTATTAAAGATCCAAAGACATAAGTATGTTGGGGTAGTGAAGAAATAGAGAGACCGTTGGGTCGATTACCTTTCTTTGCTTAGTATACATGAATACTACTCTACTTTATGCCCAGCTTCAAATATGAATATTTATTATCTTCAGACTGGATATGAAATTTGGGAGGGTGGGGCATTATTGATGCAAAATGACAAAGATGTCATTGATATGATTGATTTCTTAGTTAATGCTGAGAGTGAGGAGGTGCATATTTATGGACAAGAAATGGAGGGTCCCTTAAAAGTTGTTAGGCCAGAAGAAGTTGAAGATGAACCCATTAGGTATATTTGTGGTTTGACAACTGATAATACGAACCAAAGTGAAAATGAAAATGACTTTGACTTCAAAGTGAACCAACTGATAACATTAACCAAAGTGGGAGTACTGATAAAGGGAAACAAAAAGAAGAAGATAAAGGGCAGCACAAAGAAACAGACAAGGGAAAAGGTAAACAAACTAGAAAGGCTAAAAAACAAACAAAACATACAAAGGAAAACAGTAAAAAACAAGCTGATAATGATAATGGGGAAGAAGCAGAGCATCCACCATGGATGGATGAGGATCTAGAGGGCCTCGGGATGATGATATATTCAAGAAGGCCCAACAAAAACAGATGAACCAAAGGTGAACATGAATGATGTATTTGTAGAGGATTGGTGGAGTGATGATGATGATGGAGAAGGGAAAGATGCATTAAGGAGGAAGTTTGTTCTGGCAGATGATGAGGACAATTTAGAAGGGGATGGATGTAATGGAGTTTAATGAGGCAACCGATATGGGTAAGATAGAATTTGAGATTGGAATGGAATTTGCAAATCATGAAATTTTTAGAGAAGCATTAGTGAATTTTTCGTTAAAGGGGGTTTGATATAAAGTATATTCAAAATGATGTAAAAAGAATAATCGCCAAGTGTAAAGTCGAAAAACCTGTAAATGGAGGATTCATGCATCACCAAACAGGTGAACAAACTTTGAAGATAAAATCTTTGGGGGACCATACATGTGCCGGACAGATAAGAATCATCTTGTCGACAAGAGATATTGGCCAAAAAATATATGTACGACTTGAGAGATAATCCTAAGTGGGATTTGCAGCATGGAAAAGAAGGCACAAAAGAATGTAACTCTACTCTAAGTAAATCATCCCTATATAGAGCAAAAAGAAAGGTTTTAATACATATGCAAGGTGATGTAGAGAGAGCAAGATAACAGTCGATGGATTATGTGGAGACAACAAACAATTTAACCCTCGAACAGCCTTTCAAATTTTGCAAGTTGGAGGGTCTAGTTGACAAGCTCGGTTCACTACCCGCTTTTCAGAGGCTATATATGAGGCTTCACGCTTCTAAACATGGGTTTCTAGTTGGGTGTGTAATTCTATTATAGGCCCAGATGGGTGTTTTTTAAAGGGGTTTTTGGAGGCGCCATCGAAAGTGCTATAGAAGAGATGCTAATGACAACATATTTCCCATTGCAATTGGCCGTTGTTGAATGTGAATGTAAAGATAGTCAAGTGGTTTTTACTCAAACTTCTAGATGACATAGGTGAAAATGAAACAAGATGCTATGTTTTCATTTCGACAAAGTGTAAGGGCTAAGAGAGGTGTTCAATACAATGTTACCCAACAATGAACACAGATTTTGTTTAAAGCATTTGTACAACAACTTTAAAATTAAGTTTAGGGGAAGCTACTTAGGATTTGTTCGAACGCAATTTAGTCAGGTGACATGTTCTCATTTGAAGCAAAACCACAAGGAGGTGCACAAAGTCGATGCGCGTATGCCTAAGTGGTTAATGGATGTTGGCCCAAAATTTTTGGGCCAGTCTCATTTTTCCCACCATCGTAAGTGTGATGTAGTAGTTGAACAACATGAATGAGTCATGGAATAATTACATCCCGGAGGCAAGGGATAAAGGTATAATAAACATGCTAGAGTGGATAAGAAAGAAATTAATGGTTAGGTTTCAAGTAAAAGGAAGGCATGAACAAGTATGTGGGGTCACTGGGCCTGTAATTCAAAAAAAATTGGAAATGATTAAGAAAGTTTGTAGGGATGCACTTCTTTCAAGTCCGGGCCTGGGAATTTGAAGTAGAAGTTGATAATGTAATATGGGTCAGGAATTTGAATGATTGGACTTGTGGTTGTAAAATGTGGCAAACTTAGTGGGATTCCATGTAGTATATGTCCGGTCCGCAATATGGGCAATAGGAGCAGTACCAGAGGCTTATTGCCATCAAGCATATAGCAAGGATGTATACTTGAAAACATACAACTTTATCATAAAGCTCGCGCCAAGTCACCATGAATGGGTTCACTCCAATTTTGCTAAGATTCACCTCCACTCTATCATAAGCCCCGTGGCGCACTCAAGGAAACTCGTAAAAAAGTCGCAGATGAACCAAAAAACCAACATAAACAAACAAGAAAAAGGTGGCACCGCGACATGTGCAAGGTGTTTAACACTAGGGCATAACAAAGAAAGTCATGTACATCGCTTTTCATCCTAAATCAAGAATGAACAAGGTATATTCTTTATGTTTTTATACATTCCAATTGTATTTTCAACTCTTATTTATAACAGCTTTTAACATGTTTTGATTTTTAGACAAGTAACAAGGAGTCAATCGCACAACCAACACAAATGTACATTCCTACAAGACATCCCGCTAAGGTACATTTTAATGGTTGTCAATCAGAAATTGTTTTTGATTATTTATTCAGATTGACTACTAAACTTGTGCATTCCTTTTCACCAAATCCCATGCCACAAAATTTCCAGACTAAAGGATACCAAGTCAAGGGACCTGCTACTACTACAACTACTTCAGAAATACCACACCAACCCAAATCAAGCTCTAGAAAGAACATAAAGATGGGAGCCATAAAGAGCAAGAAATACAAATCACCAAAAAAGGGGGATTGGGGGGATTAAGGCTTTAATGTTTGAATGTATAATTTTGTCATTAACTATTTTTGACAAGTGTGATTGTGTATACTTTTGTCAACAGATAGTTTTTGGACAATGTTTCAACGACAAGTTTTTGGACTATGTTTTATAGTTGGATATTATGTAATGTATTTGGAATGTAACTCTTTAATGTTTGAATGGGTAGTTTTTGGGCATAATTTTTGTCGCTTAACTGTTTGAATCAACTTTGCAATATGTCACACCTTGTCCAACAGCTTTATACATCGATGCTTTATACATTCCATTAAACATCGAGCATCGAACATTGAACATTAAACATTAAACATTGAAATTAAACATTGCACATTACCATTAAACATCGAACATTAAACATTACATCATAGTTGGTAGGTCTCCTAAACTACCATTAGTTTATACATTCATTTGTTACTAATAAAATACATCATAACCGATATGCAATACAACACAAGTCCAACAACAATTATCATCTTCACATTACTTTCAACAACTATCATCCTACTTGGTATGTTATTCAAATTTCACATTTAACACTTCAGATTTTGTTCCACTCACCAATGTCCCCATTCTCGTCATTGTCTTTCTGGGGCCACCGACTATTCCACTTGAGTTTGTAGTAGAAGGCAAACACCATGCCCAAAACTCACACTCATCGTGACACAAAATATAATCTCCCCTTCGATGGTTTGTTCGAGTCAACAATTTTACACTTGCTTTTTTCCCACATTTACATCGCTAGGTATGTAATAAGAACTCACCATTCATCCTTCCTACATCATTGTTTTGACGTAAGACACGACTCGATTAACATAAACAACATTTAAGAGTAATATCAAATATCGCATTCATAAATGTATATATATTACTTCCATGGTTAATTTGCTTTTTGCTATAATCTAATATATAGTTTTCAAATAAAATAGTTCTTTTAGAACTTTTATCAAACAAAGCTTGATAGCATAGTTTTAGGTTACTAATTTCATAACCATTGTTTACAATAACAACCAATAACAAAGATCCTTATTACTCCACAAACCATACCTATCTCCTCGAACCTAATTTTCATACATAACAAGAAGATTCTATGCATGACAAAGAAGAATAAAGAAGAACTAAAAGGACCTGTTGTTTTAGGTTACTAATTTCATAACCATTGTTTACAATAACAATGAACCTAATTGTTACTCCACCACCATACCTATCTCCTTGAACCTAATTTTCATACATAACAAGAAAGATTCTTGTTATGACAAGAAGATCAAGAAGAAGAACTAAAAGGACAAACAAATTCCTTCAAGTTCGTGATCGAGCCATTGGCTTATGAAAGTCCTTTTCTTAACAAGGATGGAATGAAAAGGAATGGAAGGAATTGGAAAACTTACCTTCGTAAATTGCAAATAATGGTTCGAGCTTAAGAAGTAGCTTTCAATTTCAGATGCGATGGAGCTCAAATAATTTAAATGGGAAGACCATAAATGCTTCGATCCGCTTCTTACAAGCCAACAAACAGAAGAAGAATGGGTATTTAAGACATTTTACCGTTGTTCTCGACCGACACAAATTTCTACTCACGCTGCTTTTAGGCCCCACATACACGCACAGTTAATTTGGATGGAAAATGTAACTTTTTCACTTCACCTCAAAAGGTCGAGAGTTTAAATGTAGGTTTACGTACTACAGGTGGTTAAGTGGGAAACAGGTCAAACCCCAGGTGGTCATCTGAACTTAACCCAATATAATAGCCAACAAGTTTTAGATCAACAACTGCAGCGGAAACAGCAATCCATTAGAAGAGTCAAGTAGAGAATGATTTCTACTATGTTCTAAGATTTAAAAGTCCATCATCAATATTTTAATTGTAAGACCCCGAATTTTATGAAATAAAAGTATTCAATTTTTCTATTTAGTAAATAGTTAAATTGATAAAAGGTTAAAGTTAAGGGTGATATATGAATTTTTTCAAAATAAGCAAGTGGCTATAAAATACTTATTGTTGTTGGGGAATATTCGTTTGGTCGTGGAATATTCTTTCTATCGGGGTGCTCCTGTTTTATTTGTAAAGAAGAAAGGCGGGAGTATTCGACTTTGTATTGACTACCGAGAATTAAACCATGTCACCATCAAGAATAGGTATCCGTTACCTCGCATTGATGACCTGTTCGACCAGTTGCAAGGAGCCCAATTCTTTTCAAAGATCGATCTTCGTTCTGGATATCATCAAACCAAGATTAAAACTGAGGATATTCCAAAGACTACCTTCAGAACTCGGTACAGACATTATGAATTCTTAGTCATGTCTTTTAGATTGACTAATGCTCCTACTTCTTTCATGGATATGATGAACCGTGTATTCAAGGAATATTTGGATCAGTTTGTTGTTGTCTTTATTGATGACATCCTCATCTATTCGAAAAGCCGTAAAGATCATGAGCACCATTTGAAGCTGATACTTGAAAAGCTTCGTGAAAACAAACTTAATGCCAAGTCAAGAAATGCGAACTCGCGCGAGGAAGTAGCATTCCTTGGGCATGTGGTGTCAAAACATGGAGTATCCGTCAACCTGACTTAAGATTCAAGCAAAGACAAAGTTGGGAGCAACCAAAGTCGGTGGACCAAGTGCCTAGCTTTCTGGGCTTAGCTAGTTATTATCGGAGATTCGTGGAAGTATTTTCTCGAATCGCTACTTCGCTAACTCAGTTGACTCGGAAAGATACAAAATTAGTATGGAGCGAGGAATGCGAGAAGAGTTTCCAAGAGCTCAAGAGAGAGACTCATTTTTACACACTGTTTCGCAATACCATCCGGTACGGATGGATTTGTTATATACAATGATGCTTGTGCAAAGGGTTAGGATGCGTTCTCATGCAACATGGGAAAGTCATAGTTTATGCCTCACGATTAACTCAAAGAATATGAGAGGAATTATCCTACTCATGATCTAGAGTTGGCAGTAGTTGTATTCGCGTTGAAAATTTGGAGACACTACTTGTATGGGGAGAAAGTGGAGATTTATACGGACCATAAAAGCCTCAAATATTTCTTCACCCAAAAAGAACTCAACATGCGGCAACGATGTTGGCTCGAGCTGTTGAAGATTACGATTATACCATTCAATACCGTCGTGGGAAAAGCGAACGTGGTAGCTGACGGGTTGAGCAGGAGATGGTATGCATTTACAAGTGTGAATATATGAACCTACGTGAAGATAGTAAATATACGATTAGAACCGATGATAAAGTTAAAGTTGCTCAAGCTATAGACCCGAAGCTGATGAATACGAAGAAGAAGGTGCAAGAATGCGTTATTCTAGAAGTAAGAGTTGATGAAGAGAAGAAAGCTCAAGCCTTCGATTTAGTTAAAATCCTCGATCGAGTAGGAACTGTGGCCTATAGACTTGCCTTAACGCTAAGTATGTCGCGTGTTCATAACGTTTTTCACGTATTGATGTTACGTAAATATGTGGACGACCCGAATCATATTATTGCGTTAGAACCAGACGAGATAGCTGAAGATTTAACGTACGAGGAGGTACCTGTTAAGATCTTGGATAGGAAAGAGCATGTCCTTCGCATGAGGGTTATACCACAAGTTAAGGTTTTGAACACTTCCCAAACTATCATATCAAGCCATAAAGCTATTCATTTACTGAAAAACGGATGTCAAGCTTTCTTAGCCCATGTTATGGATTTGAACAAAGACAAGTCATATGATGAACCGTGTATTCAAGGAATATTTGGATCAGTTTGTTGTTGTCTTTATTGATGACATCCTCATCTATTCCAAAAGCCGTGAAGATCATGAGCACCATTTGTAATGATATTGAAGAAATAATATCATATATGAAGAAAATAACATCCCTTACCTCAAAATATCAGTACTTCTGAGAGAGAAAGAGAGAAAGCTTCTCATAATATCAGGATATTATGTGATATGTTAATTTGTTTAATTAACCCTTGTTTTGAAAACACCTCAACATTAATTCCTTCATTTATAACCACATAAATAAATCCATCATTTATATTCACATAAAATAAATATTTCCTTATCATATGAATCTTGGTGATCTGCTTTATCCACATCTCTGCCGTAAGTGGTTCTGGCTTTCCTAAAAACTTTATAAATAGAGGGCTAAGTTAGAATTGAAAATTATACCAGAAACATAAGCTTTCTACGTAACATCGATACGTGAAAAACGTTATGAGCACGCGACATACTTAGCGTTAAGGCAAGTCTATGAATTATTGATCTCATAATGGAAAATACAGTGCAGTGACAATTATAACCACATAAATAAATCTATCATTTATATCCACATAAAATAAATATTTCCTTATCATATGAATCAATGATTAATTATGAACAAGAACAGTGATTTGGTATAACCACGATCTTTGATGTTTCAGGTAAAGACATGTGACGAAATAATAAACATACATTGTTCATTATAATAAAGTCTCATAACATGGTCCCAAGGTCTCCATAACCTTAACTTTAAATACACCATTTATAATACAAATAGTTTACTTAAGAAATTCCATAAGATAATAACTAAATTGACATTCATTCTAAATTACTCCTGGATCTTGCCCTTGCCCTTGTCTTTCGTGTTGGATCCTTCGAGCTTAACAGAAATAGATGTCATGATATAGCAAGAGTAAGCAACTAATTTGCTTCACAAGTTTATATAGACAAGGGAGATATATCATGACTTCAAAAGAAATATTGCGTTCAATGTTCAATAATAATATAAGATTGTAAAGGAACATGAATTAATAATCAACAATTGAATATTCGATAATTGAATAACATGAACTGAGTGGTTCTGAATAACCATGAACATTTGCTAAGGTGCTCAGTGATTAAACTAGAACTCTTAATAAGTTTTGGTATTCAAGGGGATCAGCCTTTCATACCTCGTGATTTATGCATAAACACTTAATAATCCGGCATTGATATCATGCCTTAATCAAATTCATCCTTTTCTCAGTCAAGAGTTCTTACTATATCAATTTAATAAGAACAGTTATTTAAAACACATTTGATTTAACAAATTTAGACATGCTTTGTAAGACCCCAACTTTTATAAATAAAGATGAATTTTCTATAAATATTATTTTTGAATATTATGGAATAAATTTGATATAATGTTATAGTTGTGGGTAATATTTATAAATTTTGCAAAGTAAGCAAGTTGTTATAAAATATTCGTTTGGTCGGGGAATATTCTTTTTATCGAGGAATATTTGTACGACGGCTCAATCATTGGTGGACCCCACAACGAAAGTATTATCGTAGTTAGAAAACGACAAAATTATCTTTCTATAAAAATAACGGCAGAGGTGTTACCGTTAAAACTGTTGAACTACCCGGTAGTAAAAGTACAGTAATACGCGTAGTTGTATAGTAGCACACGATATTGATTATTGATGCTTACGTGAGAAGTCACTCAGCTATGCTCAATTATTGCTACAGAATTGCCGATCATATATCTTATATTATTGATTCAATTATTGTCACAAGATCATCTCAGATAATATGTTATAGTATTAAATCAATAATTGAGACGACAAGTTATAAATGATTAATAATTGTTGAAAGATTAAATATGTGTTGATTAAAAATAAAATGATTTGTGGTAATATTTATTCAATCCTTGATGTATATAAAGAGTCTCATTATGAGACGTTTGTGGTAAGTTTGATTATTTTATGGGGGCCCATATGTCATCATCTAAGAGTCTCTTCACAATAGTAATTACCTTTGTGAATAGTAATTACCTTCACAATAGTAATTACCTTTATCGACGTCAAACCACTTTGCCGCTTCACATTATAAAGCGCCGAACCACTTGTCGTTTCACATTACAAGCGCCGAACCACTTGTCGTTTCACATTACAAAGGCCGAACCACTTGTCGCTTCACATTACAAAAGGCCAAACCACTTTTCTTTTCATCATCACCACCGCCAAGCCACTTGCCTTTTCACATGGCAAAAGTGCTAAGCTAGAAATCTTCTATAAATAGAGGCCTAGTGCTTCATTATTTTCACTTAATTCATTCAAGCTATAGAGAGAGAAAGTATAGAGAGAATAAGAGAGAAAGAAGAAGAGTATTTTGTTACTACACTATCGCAGATTCAATCTCCTACCAAAAGTAAGGGTATTATTCTTTCTTATTCATGAAGAGAATCTGTTGTTATTCCATTGCTTATTATTACATTGGAATAACTCGATATGCGTGGTTTACCCTATACTTGGTGACATTCTTCTATTATTCTACGTTGGAATATCCCGTCTCGTGGTGTTTTACACCGGACCGGTTCCCGCTTCTTTATTATTATTCTATTGGAACATCCCGTCTCGTGTGTTTTTACGGGACTGGTTAAAATCTTTATTATTATTCTATTGGAACATCCGTCGCATGTGTTTTACATCGACCGAGTTCCGCCTTTATTATTATTCTGTTGGAACATCACATGTCTGTGTGTTTTACGACGGACTGGTTCCATTCTTTATTATTATTCATTGGAATATCCTCGTCAATATGCTTTTACGCCTTTGGGACCGGTTCCATTCTTTATTATTCGTTAGAATATCACATTCATGCGTTTTACGCTACGACCCGTTCCGTTATTTATTATTCTCGTTGGAATAACTCACTCGCAAGGCGGCCTATCGCATGCATGGTGATTTCTTTTGTTATTCCATTCTTTATTATACCCATTGGTTAAAACTTTGACTTCTATACTCCATGAAATTAGTGGAATATCCTTGATATTTGCGCTTCATCCAAAGATCCTTTCATGGAAATATTCTTCTCAAGATTCTTGAATTTTACTCTACAAAGTAGTATCATGTCGATAGTTTGGATGTTATTGGTTCCTAGATAAATTAATTCTTGAACTTGTTTTATTGAATTCTTATATCATTGTCATCATCCTCATGATTATATTATGTTGAAAGTCATCCGTGGCCTGTAAGTGCATAGATGGACTTGGTATGATTATGACCGAGACTATTCTCGGTGTAATCATGACCGTAATGTTACAAATGATGTGGTAAAAATCCTCGGGGTCAGTAGTGCATTGATGGACATTGTTGGCATGATCATGATTATTAATGAATACACAAATATTCTTGGCCCGTAGTGCATGAATAATTGTGGTCGTGATACTAAAGAATATCCTGGTCAGAAAAGTGTGGGTGATTCGATGATGTGGAATATTTATTAAAGTCGAGTCTCGGCTATAATAAGTGATGAAAAACCTTTTAAATCATAAAAGATAGTAGATTTTATTTTCTACTTGACTCTTTTAATGGATTGTCGGTTTCATTGTAGTTAAACTTGATGTTCATTATATTTTATCTTTTTAACAACATTCAGAGGCTAATGATAATTTATTTCGCATTATCTTAGTCATAATATTTCTTCTTGAGCTAGTTGAGCTCACCCTTTTTTTCACCGTTTCTCTCTGTGAAATGAGAATATAAATGGGATGAGTCTGGGGAACGGAGTAATGGTCCAGAGGATAGCATTAGTAGTCCTCACTATTCTGTGAAATAGTGTGATAATAATTGTAATGAGGACTCCTTTTGAGTTTGTATGATCTCTAGTAGACAATATTTGTATTCAAACTCACAGTTTATGTCGATTGTACACTAGCAGCTTATATTAGTAAGTTGTATTTAAATTTTTGTACCATGTATCCGACTACCCAAGATGGGTGATGTATACCTAATTTTGGGGCGCCACGGTTGGTATCGAGCTTAGGATATGATCCCGGCTAAGATGTGAGAATAGTACTAGGAGGGGAGAGCAGGGGAATACCTTTCGCTAGTATGACCTACCTAAGTTTATGTGCTATTTTATTGGTCACGTAATATAGGGATAATATGTTACATGTCAATTAACCTTTTGTTTTGTGGCAGTATCTGAAAATGACATCTGAGAATGTTGAGAATAGCAATGGAGCACAGGCGATCGTTGATTCACCACATATCAATAATCAAGATAATGTGCATCAGGAAGGCGACAATCCTCATGCAAACAACAACACTGACCAAATGATGAATGATCAAATGTTCAGAGGCTTTATGCAATTCATGCAACAGCAGGCAAGAGCGACTCCTGTCCAAAACGTAGGTGGAAACACGAAAAACTCTCAAGGCGGTCATCGCTAGCAGCTTCAAGGAGCTGGGACCACCGGAGTTTAAGGGAGAGCCAAAACCACTTCTGGCGGAAGCATGGATAAAGTAGATTACCAAGATATTTGATGTCTTGGGATGCTCCGAGGAGCAAAAGGTTCCCTTTACCGCCTTTATGTTGCGGAGGAGAGAGGCGACATGGTGGGAATCAGAAACGCGTACTCAACTCGCCAGATTAAAGATATCTTGGGAGAAGTTCCAGGAGCTGTTTAACGACAAATACTTTCCTAAAAGTATTCGCCACATGAAAGAGGTGGAGTTTATCAAGTTGGAACAAAACAATATGATCGTGTCGCAATACGAGGCAAAATTTGCTGAGTTATCACGGTTTGCGTCCCACTTGGTGAATAATGAAGAGAGAATGGCGCTTAATATTTTTAAGAGGTTTGAAGTCGAGATACGCCAACATCTTATTTCTTATAAACCGTGTTTGTATTCGGATGTTGTAAATAGGGCTCATTAGTGGAGCGCGATAACGAGTCAACGAACTAAAAGAGAGCAAAAAGCAAAATTATAATATAAATGTGAGAGTAGTCATCGAGCGGTGACAACAAGCGTGGAGGGAATCAACAGGCGATATGGTAACCACTTGGTGGTAATCGGGCCCAAAACAATAAGAATGGACATTTCAAGAAAAGGAGATTCAACAATGATGGAAAGACGTCAAGACCAAAGACCCATTGTTAAGGAAGGAGAAAGACCACCTATCATATGCTTCAAATGCGAGGAGAGGGACACATCGCCCAAAAGCGCGCCATGTCGTCAAAGCATGTTATAATTGTGGAAGAGAAGGTCACTTAGCTCGATTTTGTCATTTCACATCAAGACAAATTCAGCTAGGATGGAGGCACCAAAGGTCAGTCCCGAAAAAGTCAAACCAGTAGTGCAAGGAGAGCGTTTGTTGTGACCTCCCAGAGAGCAAGGAACCCAAATGAGGTCATCACGGGTAAGCTTATCATAAACTCTAATGAAGTCTATACTTTATTATGATACCGGTTCTACCCATTCTTTTATTTCTCCTACTTGCGCCATCGATTAAATTTGACTCAGGAGAAATTAGACTTTGACTTATCTCGTGGAAACTCCGTTGGGAGAAACCTTCATTACATCCACTATTTTGGTCTTTCAAATCGGTACCTCACATTACCCGTCGATCTTATTTCATTAAAAATACTTGCATTTGACGTGATTCTAGGGATTGATTGGTTAACTACTTATCATGCAAAAATTGATTATTTTCGTAAGGTTGTTAGCTTTCATATTCCTAACCAACCTATTATGCTAATTCAAGCGACCAAACCATTAAAATCAATCACGGTCATCTCAAGCCATAAAGCTATTCGTTTATTGAAAAACGGATGTCAAGCTTTCTTAGCTCATGTCACAGATTTAAACAAAAATACGTCAGTTTTGAACGATATTTCTATTGTTAATAAATTTCCTGACGTATTCCCCGAAGAACTTCCTGGCCTACCCCCAGAGCGTGAAATTAAATTTTGTATCGACCTTGAACCCGTAACAAAACCTATTTCCAAAGCCCCATATCGAATGACTCCTATTGAACTTTAGGAGTTAAAGACCCAACTGCAGGAATTGTTAGACATTGGCTTTATTCGTCCTAGTACTTCTCCTTGGGGTGCTCTCGTTCTATTTGTGAAGAAGAAAGATGGGAGTATGAGACTTTGTATTGATTATCGGAGTTGAATCATGTCACCATCAAAATAGGTATCCATTGCCACGTATTGATGACTGTTTGACCAATTGCAAGGAGCCAAATTCTTTTCAAAGATTGATCTTCGCTCCGGATATCACCAATTGAAGATTAGAACCACGACATTCCAAAGACGACTTTCGTAACTCCAGACGGGCATTATGAATTCCTAGTCATGTCCTTTGGATTGACTAATGCTCCTGCTGCCTTCATGGATATGATGAACCGAGTATTCAAGGAATATTTGGATCACTTTGTGGTCGTCTTTATTGATGACATCCTTATTTATTCCAAAAGTCGTGAAGATCATGAGCAACACTTGAGGCTAACACTCCAAAAGCTTCGTGAATATAAGCTTTATGCCAAGTTGAAGAAATACGAGTTCTGGCTTGAAGAAGTAGCATTCCTTGGGCACGTGGTATCAAGTCATGGAATATCTTTAGACCCAAAGAAAGATTGAAGCTATTCAAAGTCGGGAACAACCTAAATCCGCCATCAAGCACGTAGCTTTCTCGGTTTAATTGGTTATTATCGGAGATTCATGGAAGGATTTTCTCTAATCGCTACTCCATCGACTCAAATTGACTCGGAAAGATACAAAGTTCTGGGTTGAGCGAAGAATGTGAGAAGAGTTTTCAAGAACTCAAGAGGAGACTTATTTCAAAGACCTGTTTTTGACAATACCATCCGCTCGGAGGGATTTGTCATCTCTGTGATGCTTCGGGCAAAGGTTGGGATGTGTTCTCATGCAAACATGAAAAAGTTATAAAGATATGCCTCGCGACAACTCAAAGAATATGAGAGGAATTATCCTACTCATGATCTAGAGTCAAGCACGTTGTTGTCTTTGCACTTAAAATTTGGAGGCATTACTTGTATGGGGAGAAAGTGGAGATCTTTACGGATCATAAAAGCCTCAAATATTTCTTCACTCAAAAGGAACTCAACACGCGACAACGACGTTGGCTTGAATCTGTTGAAAGATTATGATCATACCATCCAATACCATCCCGAAAAGCGAACGTGGTAGCCGACGCATTGAGTAGAAGATCATATGCAAGTACGAAAAGCGATATTGTCAACGCAAAGGCCCATTTTGTGTGACTTGCAAAGGATGGAGATAGAGTTAAAGACTGTGGACGCATGTGATGATAGCGAGTATACGAGTAGAACCGACTTTAATTGATAAAGTTAAAAGTCGCTTAAGCTACTGCACACGGAGCCGATGTGTATGAGGAAGAAAGTGCAAGAAAGGTGCTATGCCGAAGCAAGAATCGATGAAGAAGGAATACTTTGAGTCAACTCCGGACTTTGTGTTCCTAATGACCCCGATTTAAAGTATAATATCATGATGGAGGCGCACAACACACCATTTGCAATCCATCGGGAGTACCAAAATGTATCATGATATTCGCCATACATTTTGGTGGAGCAATATGAAGAGAGAGATAACGCGTTGTTTATCTCAAGGTGTCTAACTTGTCAACGAGTTAAAGCGAGCATCAAGTACCAAAAGGTCCATTGCAACCACTTGAAATTCCGAATGGAAGTGGGAGCACATTACCATGGATTTCGTTCTCGGCCTTCCTAAGGTTTCTCAAGGCATAGATGCGATTTGGGTCATTATTGATAGATTGACCAAGTCCGCTCATTTTTTACCGACACGAGAAACTTATACACTTGAACGTCTTGCTTCGTATGTACATAAACGAGATTGTAAGATCGCATGGTATGCCAAAGTATCCATAGTTTCGATCGAGACCCAAGATTCACTTCACGATTTTGGGTTAGTTTGCAAAAAGCTATGGGCACAGATTTCACGATTTAGTTTCGGCATATCATCTCTCGCATTGGACGACAATGGAGAGGACTATTCAAACTCTTGAAGATCTATTAAGACTCGTGTCCTTGATTTCAAGGAAGTTAGGACAAGTTCTTACCATTGGTGGAGTTTTCCTACAACAACGCTTATCAAGCAAGTATTGGCATGGCTCCATTCGAAGCGTTGTATGGAAGAAAGTGTCGTTCTCTAGTATGCTGGGATGAGGTGGGTGAAGCAACGTTGTTGGGACCGGAGTTGGTACGTATGACTACGAAAAAGATTCAAACGATCCGACAACGTATAAAAAAACCTCACAAAATCGATAAAAGAGTTATGCTGATCTTCATCGAAAGGACGTGGAATTCGATATAGGAGATCATGTGTTGTTAAGAGTTGCTCCATAGAAAGGAGTTACAAGATTTAGAAAGAGAGAAAAACTCAATCCTCGATTCATCGGTCCATTTTAATCCTCGATCGAGTAGGAATCGTGGCCTATGACTCGCTTTTACGCAAGTATGTCTCTCGTGTTCATAACGTTTTTCACATATCCATGTTACGTAAATATGTGAAAGATCCGAACCACATTATTGAGTTAGAACCGGACGAAATAGCGGAAGATTTGACGTATGAAGAGGTTCCTGTTCAAATCTTGGATAAGAAGGAACATATTCTACGCTCCAAGGTTATACCTCAAGTCAAAGTTTTGTGGAGGAACCACGATGTTGAGGAAATGACTTGGGAGTTAGAATCTGAAATGAAATCAAGGTATCCTTACCTCTTCGACATACCAGGTACGTACCCTAATTTCGAGGGCAAAATTTTATAAGAATGGGAGGTTGTAAGACCCCAACTTTTATAAATAAAGATGAATTTTCTATAAATATTATTTTTGAATATTATGGAATAAATTTGATATAATGTTATAGTTGTGGGTAATATTTATAAATTTTGCAAAGTAAGCAAGTTGTTATAAAATATTCGTTTGGTCGGGGAATATTCTTTTTGTCGGGGAATATTCGTACGACGGCTCAATCATTGGTGGACCCCACAACGGAAGTATTGTCGTAGTTAAAAATGACAAAATTATCTTTCTATAAAAATAACGGCAGAGGTGTTACCGTTAAAACCGTTGAACTACCCTCAGTAGTAAAAGTACGAAGAATATGCCGTAGTTGTATAGTAGTACACGATATTGATTATTGATGCTTACGTGAGAAGTCACTCACTATGCTCAATTATTGCTACAAAGAATTCACGCATCATATATCTTATATTATTGATTCAATTATTGTCACAAGATCATACGTATAATATGTTATAGTATTAAATCAATAATTGAGACGACAAGTTATAAATGATTAATAATTGTTGAAAGATTAAATATGTGTTGATTAAAAATAAAATGATTTGTGGTAATATTTATTCAATCCTTGATGTATATAAAGAGTCTGTTATGAGACGTTTGTGGTAAGTTTGATTATTTTATGGGGGGCCCATATGTCATCATCTAAGAGTCTCTTCGTCAATAGTAATTACCTTCATCAATAGTAATTACCTTTGTGAATAGTAATTACCTTCATCAATAGTAATTACCTTTACCAGACGTCAAACCACTTGCCGTTTCATATTACAGGCGTCGAACCACTTGTCATTTCACATTATAGGCGTCGAACCACTTGTCGTTTCACATTACAGGCGTCGAACCACTTGTCGTTTCACATTACAGGCGTCAAACCACTTTTCTTTTCACATCACCAATTCGTCAAGCCACTTGCCTTTTCACACAATAAGGTGCTAAGCTAGAAATCTTCTATAAATAGAGGCCTAGAGCTTCATTATTTTTCACTTAATTCATTCAAGCTATATAGAGAGAAAAAGTATAGAGAATAAGAGAGAAAGAAGAAGAGTATTTTGTTACTACACTATCTGCAGATTCAATCTCCTACCAAAAGTAAGGGGTGTTATTCTTTCTTATTCATGAAGAGAACTGTTGTTATTCCATTGCTTAATATTCATTGGAATAACTTGTATAACGTGGTTTACCCTATACTTGGTGACATTCTTCTATTATTCTCTGGAACATTGAACATGTCTGTGTGTTTTACAGGACCGGTTCTTCTTTATTATTATTCTATTGGAACATCACATGTGTGTGTTTTACAGGACTGGTTCCCGCTCTTTATTATTATTCTATTGGAACATCCTGTCTGCATGTGTTTTACATAGGACTGGTTAAAATTTTTTATTTTTATTCATTGGAACATCCCGCCTGTGTGTTTTACCTGGGACCGGGTTCCATTCTTTATTATTCTGTTGGAATATCGTCGTGCGCTTTTACGGGACCGTTCCATTCTTTATTATTCATTTGGAATATCACATGCTCATGCATTTCTGTTGGACCGGTTCCGTTATTTATTATTCATTGGAATAACTCCGCCTCGTGCGATCTATCGCATACATGGTGATTTCTTTTGTTATTCCATTTCTTTATTATACCCATTGGTTAAAACTTTGACTTCTATACTCCATGAAATTAGTGGAATATCCTTGATATTTGCGCTTCATCCAAAGATCCTTTCATGGAAATATTCTTCTCAAAGATTCTTGAATTTTACTCTACAAAGCAGTATCATGTTGACAGTTTGGATGTTATTGGTTCCTAGATAAATTAATTCTTGAACTTGTTTTATTGAATTCTTATATCATTGTCATCATCCTCATGTTTATATTATGTTGAAAGTCATCTGTGGCCTGTAGTGCATAGATGGACTTGGTATGATTATAACCAGAGACTATTCGGTGTAATCATGACCGTAATGTTACAAATGATGTGGTAAAAATCCTCAGTGGTCCGTAGTGCATTGATGGACAGTTGTTGGCATGATCATGACCATTAATGAATACACAAATATTCTTAGCCCGTAGTGCATGAATAATTGTGGTCGTGATACTAAAGAATATCCTTGGCCGTAGTGCAGGGGTGATTCGATGATGTGGAATATTTATTAAAGTCGAGTCTCAAATTTATAACAAATGATGAAAAACCTTTTAAATCATAAAAGATAGTAGATTTTATTTTCTACTTTACTCTTTTAATGGATTCTTTGGTTCATTTGTAGTTAAACTTGATGTTCATTATATTTTATCGGTTTAACACTGTTGAGGCTAATGATAATTTATTCTCGCATTATCTTAGTCATAATATTTCTTCTTGAGCTAGTTGAGCTCACCTTTTTCTTTCACCGTTTCTCTTGAAATGAGAATATAGCTGGGACGAGTCGAGAACGGAGTAATGGTCCGGAGGATAGCATTAGTAGTCCTCACTATTACGTGAAATAGTGTGATAATAATTGTAATGAGGACTCCTTTTGAGTTTGTATGATCTCTAGTAGACAATATTTGTATTCAAACTCACAGTTTATGTCGTATTGTACACGACAGTTATATTAGTAAGTTGTATTTAAATTCTGTACCATGTATCTGACTACCCAAGATGGGTGATGTATACCTAATTTTGGGGGCGTCACATGCTTGATCTAGCTGATACAATTAGCATAGATCTATTTCATAAAGAGTTCATAAATGAAGAACTTTAATTTAATTCACAGTTCAATAGCAGTAGAACGGAATTCAATTGCACAAAGTGCGAATTTCAATAATCAATATAGATGTGAATAATCCTTAATAATTATTCATTAACATGCTTTGAAAATAATAACTCGAGCTTGAGTTAGGAAACTTGCCTCGATCGTAGGTTACGGCTACAAAATTAAATTTCTATCCACTATGCAGTTAAATTATCTTCCTTTGAGAGACCTATAATTAATCTTTCAATTAGTCAAAGCATAACATTAGATTATGTAATCACATAGATATTATACATTACATTTAGTTCTTATAAACATTATCCTGTCTAAATAGTGTTACTATTAATTAACGACTACCTTTAATTCACATAATATTATTAACTTAGATAATATTTAATTCACCTTCTAGTATTATTGGTTTACTAATAATACTTTCATTCACTTACTAATATTATTATCATCTTAATAATATTTCAATATCTTACTAATATTATTAATCCTCTTAATAATATTTTAATCATGCATCAATATTATTACCATAATAATATCTTACTTATGCTTTAACATCATTAATAAATTAATAATACTTTCAATCATTTACTAATATTTTATTCACTTACTAATATTATTAATCATTCAATAATATTTTATTCCTTTACTAATGTTATTATATCTAATAACATTTTATTTAATCTCGAATATTATTATTTAATAATATTTTAATCATTTAATAATATTACTTTAATCTAATATTATTAATCTTTTAATAATATTTTAATCTAGGATTAATATCTTAATCTAATATTATTAATTATTTAATAATATTTTAATGAAAATTTTAATCTTAATATTTTATTTACTTAACAACATCATATTATAATATTATTAATATTATAATAATATTCCAATGATTTACTAAATTAGTAAACAATTTATTCTAATTGTTCATCCTTTATTAACCCTTATTTAATATCCATAAAAGGTCATAAATAATATTTATTATTATAAATTATCAACATGCCCTAAGATAGTCATGATATAATATATTATGAGCATTCAAGCATAAAAATCATATTTTTCTCATTAAAGACATCATTTAACTATTTATTTCTTTTTATTCATAACTTAACCATTTTTAGGAAAAATAGGAAACTGATTCCAAAAATTCTCAACTTCTGGATTTTGATAGAATATGAACCAACAATGATCTCCTAATATTTCTGGAATTTTAGAAAATGATTTACTATTTTGAAAGTGCCCAAAACATTCGAATCTTGCTCTATTTTTAATAAATTGAGTTTTACTCAGAAAAATCTGAAATTTTTAGGGTATGCTCTCGTAACATATATGAAGCCACTGTAAAAATTTCGGAATTGTCCAGTGTATACACAGTGAGATATTCGAAGGTTAATATTTTGTTTACGGAAATGGCCATTACTCACAACCTATAAGTCGAAACGCGTCCGTTCTTTTTTCTACACGTAGATAACTTCTTAAGGTACCTCTGTTATATTTTTCCAGATTTTTACAAGACAAGCAATGGACCGAAACAGCCTCATGAAAAATGGATCAGTAGCTGATTTAGAGTTTTCAAAGTCTCAACATACAAAGTGGACTGTTTTGGGAAAAATAGTCTCAAAGGTTTCAAAACTTGCTAGATTTGTGTTCTACCACTTGGGTTTACTACATAACTCATGTATCTAACACCCCCTTTCGACGGATCACAATTCCAAGTTGTAAAACTTGAGTTACACAAGATTTAGTGGAAGAAAAACAAGAGTTTTCACCCTTGGAGAACATATGCTCATTTTCTTCCTCTAAGTCTTTGATTTAACACTCAAGATACTTAGTTCCATACATGATGATATGTAGAACTAGTGTATCTTGAGTAGTTGTACACAACCCCATCAAAATATCAGTACCTCTGATCGGAATATCGGAATATTATTAGATAGCATTATTGGTAATGTCTAGAAAGTTCTGTCAAGGAGAGGTTTGGTCACCTAATTGCGCGCCAGTATAAGGCTGAAGGAAACTTGCACTGATGAATAGAAACTCACAACATATCTAAATACTCATAAAATACATAATGATATTGAAGAAATAATATCATATATGAAAAAAATAACATCCCTTACCTCAAGAAGAATATAACACCCCTTACCTCAAAATATCAGTACTTTTGATCGGAATATCGGTATAAGGCTGAAGGACAGGACAAAATCGAGCTATGTGACCGTCTTTTCCACAACTAAAACATTTCTTGGAAATCTGTGAACAGTTTGGACTTATATGTCCCTCCTCTCCGCATCCCACGATGATATTGAATGATATAACCGTAATCTTCAACAGCTCGAGCCAACGTCTTTGGAAGGTCACATAGCTCGATTTTGTCCTGTAGCGAAATCAAGTCTAGTTGAGACGGTGGCACCAAAGGAGGATAGCAATGGAGCACAGGAGATCGTTGAGTCACCAGTGGTTACCATTTCTGGCATGATAATTTCCTCCACGATGATTATCATTGTTCCGATGACCGTTGCCACCAGTGGTAAGTACTTATCCCAACTTCCTTTAAAATCTAGGACACAAAGTCTTAATAGATCTTCAAGGGTTTAAATAGTCCTCTCTGATTGTCCGTCCGTTATATATGATAAGGAAATATTTATTTGATCATTTAGGACTGAGGATGATGAAAAATATTTTAAAGAAAACGAATCCAGTGAAACGGAAGGACAAATAGTAGGGATTCACCAAATACATGGTACAGAAAGCAAGCTACAACTTCAATAATACAATTGTCGTGCAAAATACGACAACACATACTGTGAGTTTAAATACAAATATTGTCAAATATTCATCTTTGCACTACAGGCCAAAGATATTCATTTGTATCACCAGTTGGTCATGTTCATCTCAACACCTGTTCATCTTTACACTACGGGCCAAGTGTGTCTTATCTAAGCTTGTTTGTTGGTCAGTCATAATATAGAGATAACTCAGTAAAGAATATCATGACTAAAGATAATTAAATTATCAATACCCTTCATCAATAACAAATCAGAGATGTTGAACATATGGTAGATGATAAAAATTTCAAACAAACACCAAGATTATATAGGTAGTGCTCGTAAATATACTCAGCAAGTGGATGAGCACAACCCTGTCTTAATGATATTACTAAATATCTTCGGCCTGTAGTGCAAAGATAAATGATAAGTCGAAATCAGCGGTTCCTGAAAGAGCGTTTGTCGTGACTAGCCAAAACGCGAGGAACCCGATGGGTTGAGCAGGAGATGGTATGCATTTACAAGTGCGAATATACGAACCTACGCAAAATTTGCACATTTCACCCATAACCAAAATTTCTCTTCCTCTAAGTCTTGTGTAACTCAAGTTTTACAACTTGGAATTGTGATCCGTCGAAAGGGGGTGTTAGATACATGAGTTATGTAGTAAACCCAAGTGGTAGAACACAAATCTAGAAATAGTCCACTTTGTATGTTGAGACTTTGAAAACTCTAAATCAGCTACTGATCCGTTTTTCATGAGACTATTTCGGTCAGTTGATTGTCTTGTAAAAATCTGGAAAAATATCACAGAGGTACCTTAAGAAGTTATCTACGTGTAGGAAAACGAACGGACGCGTTTCAACTTATAGGTTGTGAGTAATGACCATTTCCGTAAAGGACTCCGAAATATTAACCATCGAATATCTCACTGCGTATACACTGGACAATTCCGAAATTTTTACAGTGGCTTCATTTATGTTACGAGAGCATACCATGAAAATTTTAGATTTTTCTGAGAAAAAATCAATTTATTAAAAATAGAGCAAGATCCGAATGTTTTGGACACTTTAAAAATAGTAAATCATTTTCTAAAATTCCAGAAATATTAGGAGATCATTGTTGGTTCATATTCTGTCAAAATCCAGAAGTTGAGAATTTTTGGAACCAGTTTGCTATTTTTCCTAAAAATGGATAAGTTATGAATAAAAAGAAATAAATAGTTAAATGATGTTTTTAATGAGAAAAATGTGATTTTTATGCTTGAATGCTCATAATATATTATATCATGACTATCTTAGGGCATGTTGGTAATTTATAATAATAAATATTATTTATGACCTTTTATGGATATTAAATAAGGGGTTAATAAAGGATGAACAATTAGAATAAATTGTTTACTAATTTAGTAAATCATTGGAATATTATTATAATATTAATAATATTATAATATGATGTTGTTAAGTAAATAAAAATATTAAGATTAAAATTTTATTAAAATATTATTAAATAATTAATAATATTAGATTAAGATATTAATCCTAGATTAAAATATTATTAAAAGATTAATAATATTAAATTAAAGTATTATTATTAAATGATTAAAATATTATTAAATAATAATATTCGAGATTAAATAAAATGTTATTAGATATAATAACATTAGTAAAGGAATAAAATATTATTAAATGATTAATAATATTAGTAAGTGAATAAAATATTAGTAAATGATTGAAAGTATTATTAATTTATTAATGATGTTAAAGCATAAGTAAGATATTATTATGGTAATAATATTGATGCATGATTAAAATATTATTAAGAGGATTAATAATATTAGTAAGGTATTGAAATATTACTAAGATGATAATAATATTAGTAAGTGAATGAAAGTATTATTAGTAAACCAATAATACTAGAAGGTGAATTAAATATTATCTAAGTTAATAATATTATGTGAATTAAAGGTGATCGTTAATTAATAGTAACACTATCTAGACATGATAATGTTTATAAGAACTAAATGTAATGTATAATATCTATGTGATTACATAATCTAATGTTATGCTTTGACTAATTGAAAGATTAATTATAGGTCTCTCAAAGGAAGATAATTTAAGCTGCATAGTGGATAGAAATTTAATTTCAGTGGTAGTAAACTCACGATCGAGGCGAGTTTCTAACTCAAGCTCGAGTTATTATTTTCAAAGCATGTTAGTGAATAATTATTGAGGATTATTCACATCTATATTGATTATTGAAATTAAGTACTTTATGCGATTGAATTCGTTTCATATTTATTTGTGAATTAAATTAAAGTTCTTCATTTATGAACTGTTTATGAAATAGATCTATGCTAATTGTATCGACTAGATCAAGCATGTCTAAATTTGTTAAATCAAATGTGTTTTAAATAATCGTTCTTATTAAATTGATATAGTAAGAACTCTTGATTGAGAAAAGGGCGAATTTGATTAAGGCGTGATATCAATCTTAGGATTATTAAGTGTTTATGCATAAATCACGAGGTATGAAAAGGTGATCCTTGAATACCAAAACTTATTAAGAGGTCGGTTTAAATCTTTGAGCACCTTAGCAAATGTTCATGGTTATTGAGAACCACTCGGTTCATGTTATTCAATTATCGAATATTCAATTGTTGATTATTAATTCATGTTCCTTCACAATCTTATATTATTTTTGAACATTGAACGCAATATTTCTTTTGAAGTCATGATATATCTCCCTTGTCTATATAAACTTGTGAAGCAAATTAGTTGCTTACTCTTGCTATATCATGACATCTATTTCAGTTAAGCCCGAAGGATCCAACACGAAAGACAAGGGCAAGGGCAAGATCCAGGAGTAATTTAGAATGAATGTCAATTTAGTTATTATCTTATGGAATTTCTTAAGTAAACTATTTGTATTATAAATGGTGTATTTAAAGTTTAAAGTTAAGGTTATGGAGAACTTGAGACCATGTTATGAGACTTTATTATAATGAACAATGTATGTTTATTATTTCGTAATAGTTATAGAATGCTTATGATGATGATAGGATCATGAGTACTGAATCTGAGGTTAGAGTACCTGGATTTGGGGGTGTCACAGGTTGGTATGAGTAGGATAATTCCTCTCATATTCTTTGAGTTGTCGTGAGGCATAACTGATGAATATCTTTGGCCTGTAGTGCAAAGATGAACAGGTGCTCTTTTCAATAGAGATTTTATTTCCAACTGGGATTACACCCAGCGGTGTTTGAACTACTGGTCCAAATACTTATCTCTCTTACTTGCGCTCAACGTTTAAATCTGACTCCGAAGAAGTTAGATTTTGACTTATTGGCACCAGAAACATAAGCTTTCTCTCTTTCTTTCTCTAGATTATTGAGGGCGTCACACTAGTTAAATATGTTATGTGAAGGAAGAAAATTGGAAAATATGATTTTATGGCTTGAGAATCATATATGTGGTATATGCTGGTGCTGCTGCTGATGTCTTCTCGTCATTGTTAAATCTCCTATTTCTGAAATTTCCACTTGAATAAAATCAAATTTCTTTTATTTATTACTTGATTTCACTACAGGACAAAATCGAGCTATGTGACCTAAAATATTTTCTTCACCCAAAACGAACGTAACGTGCGCCAAAGACGTTGGCTCTCCTCACCTCCGTGTCCACCTGATGTGGAGCAAATCTGGCCAATTCATTGAACTTCGCAAAGATACTACGACATCGACATATTCTCTATTTGGTTCAAAACATGATCTCCATTCTTGCTTGAGTACTCTCAGGGAAGTAGTTCTCAAAGAACAACTTCTTGAATGCTTCCCAAGTCACGATTCCAGTTCCGGCTTTGTTCTGGTTGGCCTCCCACCAATAGTTAACCTCACCCTTCATTAAGTAGGTAGCAAAAATTGTCTTCTGCTCTTCTGCTACTCTAGCAATAACGAAGGCCTTCTCAATCTCCTTTACCCACGTTAGGGCCTCTATCGGGTCTGTTGTTCCTCTAAACTCCGGCGGTCCTACTGCCTTAAAGTCCTTAAAGTTGACTAGTTGGTTGCCTGCCTAATTTCCTGCAGGTTGAGCTTGATTCCTCATGGCTTCAACCATCATGTTGATAAAATCTTGCATTGGGTTTTGTTGAGCTCCCGCTGCATTATTAACTGACTCTTCAATCTCTTAGTTCCTCAGTCCACGTCTGGGCGGCATTATCTAGTGAAACAAAATTCTAACACGTTACTCGGGTTTATTATCATATAAGTACTTGACATGTAACACGCTACTAAATTCATACAATCAGATGATCATTATGTGAGAGTTTTAAATTACCAAGATTTGGAAGTCTTTCTCCCTGATTAGTGGGTTAAGTTTGTTTTTAAAGAACATTTTCCAAATCAGTCTACTGGATTCACATAACATTAAATAGACAATTTACTATTTAAAATTTTCCAACACATATCATAATAATACTGCATTTATATTCATACACCAATCTTCAGTGACTTACATGATTAATACAAGTATATTTTATAAATGTTACTATCCCATTTTAAACACAAAAGATGGGATAAACTCATAATGATACCTCCCTACAACACAATTAGGGATAGTACCTAACTACTTACTACCTCACACCTGCTGAGGTTTACATCATCATAAAACCTTATTACACAAAAAGAAAGGTGCTAATGCATCTATCTACAACTGGGTCATCACATCATCACCACTGGTGGCCCTGCCGGGTCACCTGCACAGGCTCCTAGGGAAGCAACTGCTCCAGAACTCTACGTCGAATGGATCGACTAGACTCTCCTATATTAGAGTGGACCCTCCAAGCCCCACTGCGCTGGCCCTCATACGATGCATCTAACGCCAGTCCTAAAGTCTCTACCCTGACCTTTATGGCATCCAGTTCAATCTCTAATAGGTCCACCCGCCTCGCCGACTCATGAAATGCCTCCTCCACCCGTGCAATCTCTACGTCAAGCTCACTCTGCATCGCCAGATGCTCTACGCTCAGTGCTGCGAACTTTGCCTTCTCATGCTCTAGCTGGACTCGCATCTCTGCTAGCTCCATCGATGCACGATGGCGGATCTTATCTTCTTGCTCCATGTGCTGATGGTTCATATTCTCCGCCTCCAACTGCAAAATCCTTTGCTCCTGAGCATGGTTTTTCTCTAACAGGTTACTGATCATCACATCTTTTGAGGTGTCCGACACCTCCTCTGGAATGACCTCCTCCCGGCTCCATGAATGGCTCCCGACTATCACACGGCATCCTATAAAACAAGGATACAACATCAGTACTATAATAAAATATATTCATTGATGAAATGAAACAATATTTTATTAAGTACAACACATACTCGATGAATTTCCATAATCCATCTCCTAACATACTCTATAAGAGTTTTCTATTAAGGTTATAACCTAGGTTTCGCATTCCTAATTTTTATAACCTACAACTCTGATACCAACCTGTGACGCCCCCAATTCCAGGTTCTCTAACCTCAGATTCAGTGCTCACGATCCTATCATCATCATAAGCATTCTATAACTATTATGAAATAATAAACATACATTGTTCATTATAATAATTTCTCATAACATGGTCCCAAGGTCTCCATAACCTTAACTTTAAATACACCATTTATAATACAAATAGTTTACTTAAGAAATTCCATAAGATAATAACTAAATTGACATTCATTCTAAATTACTCCTGGATCTTGCCCTTGCCCTTGTCCTTCGTGTTGGATCCTTCGGGCTTAACTGAAATAGATGTCATGATATAGCAAGAGTAAGCAACTAATTTGCTTCACAAGTTTATATAGAAAAGGGAGATATATCATGACTTCGAAAGAAATATTGCGTTTAATGTTCAACAATAATATAAGATTGTGAAGGAACATGAATTAATAATCAACAATTGAATATTCGATAATTGAATAACATAAACTGAGTGGTTCTGAATAACCATGAACATTTGCTAAGGTGCTCAAATGATTAAACTGGACCTCTTAATAAGTTTTGGTATTCAAGGGATCACCTTTCATACCTCGTGATTTATCATAAACACTTAATAATCAAAGCATTGATATCATACCTTAATCAAATTAAATCCTTTTTCTCGGTCAAGAGTTCTTACTATATCAATTTAATAAGAACAGTTATTTAAAACACATTTGATTTAACAAATTTAGACATGCTTGATCTAGCTGATACAATTAGCATAGATCTATTTCATAAACAGTTCATAAATGAAGAACTTTAATTTAATTCACAGTTCAATAGCAGTAGAACGGAATTCAATTGCACAAAGTAAGAATTTTAATAATCAATATAGATGTGAATAATCCTCAATAATTATTCACTAACATGCTTTGAAAATAATAACTCGAGCTTGAGTTAGGAAACTTGCCTCGATCGTAGGTTACGGCTATGAAATTAAATTTCTATCCACTATGCAGTTAAATTATCTTCCTTTGAGAGACCTATAATTAATCTTTCAATTAGTCAAAGCATAACATTAGATTATGTAATCACATAGATATTATACATTACATTTAGTTCTTATAAACATTATCATGTCTAGATAGTGTTACTATTAATTAACGACTACCTTTAATTCACATAATATTATTAACTTAGATAATATTTAATTCACCTTCTAGTATTATTGGTTTACTAATAATACTTTCATTCACTACTAATATTATTATCATCTTAGTAATATTTCAATACCTTATTAATATTATTAATCCTCTTAATAATATTTTAATCATGCATCAATATTATTATCATAATAATATCTTACTTATGCTTTAACATCATTAATAAATTAATAATATTAGTAAGTGAATAAAATATTAGTTTGTGAGTATTTAGATACTTTGTGAGTTTCTATTCAAAATTCAAGAATACAGATCAAAACATGGATACAATCAAAGATAGTAACCATTAATCCCTGTAACATCAATTAATATACATCTTGAATCAAATATTCATCTTTGCACTACAGGCCATCCTCAGTCCTAAATGATGATATTACTGAATATCTTTGGCCTGTAGTGCAAAGATGTTTTAACAGTCCTCGCTATTTCTGTAAAATAGTGTTTGAATAATTGTAACGAGTTTCAAACCTCGCAGAAACATTCGTGTCATTCGTTCCTCATTAGCAACCAAATGGGATGCAAATCGGGATAACTCCGGTTGGTCACCGCTAAGCAGTTCAAGGAGCTGGGACCACCAGAGTTTTTGGGAAAGCCAGAACCACTTAGCCGAAGATATTTAGTAATATAATCATTTAGGATTGAGGATGATGAAAAATATTTTAAAGAAAACGAATCCAGTGAAACAGAAGGACAAATGAATAATAAATAAAGGAAATTTGATTTTATTCATTAAAAAGTTGGGCTCATTATCACGCTCCACTAACTGAGCCCTATTCACAGAATAACTGTCGGATGAAGAAAATGACAAGTTTGAGTTGTTATAAATAACGGCGTAGTCGGTTCTACTCCTAATGAGGACCCCTTTTGAGTTTTTATACTGTCTATTAGACAATAGGTGCAAAGATAAATATTTGATTAAAGATGTATATTGATTGTTGTTATAGGGATAAAATATTGATGATGAACTTTTAAATCTTTTCTTCATCCGACAGTTATTCTATTATGGGGCCCACAAATGACTGCGCCGTCGTACGAATATTCCCCGACAACAAGTCTCTGGTTATGGGTGAAATGTGCAAATTTTGCAAAATATGCAAGTGGTTATTCGTCATATGAAGGAGGTGGAGTTTATCAGACTGGAACAAAACAACATGACGGTCTTGGGATGTTCCGAGGAGCAAAAGGTTCCATTTGCCACCTTCATGTTTATGTACACAGCCCGACGTCTAGACCACCAAAAACATGAACCGATTGATAAATATTAAGCCATGAAAATTCATGTCAGTCGTTCCTCATTATCAACCAAATGGGATGCAAATCGGGATAACTCCGCAAACTTAGCTTCGTACTGCGACACGTTCATATTATTTCGAAATCAGCGGTTCCTGGAAGAGTGTCGTGACTGGCCAAAACGCGAGGAACCCGACTTCTTTTTGTCCGTATCCTCCTTTGGTGCCACCGTCCCAACTGAGAAATCCTTATCGAAAAGCCCCCTCTTTCCTGGGAACGACTTGGTTGTCATAAATGTGATTCTGTAATATTATTTGTGATAAACTGTTATACGAATCCCTACTATTTGTCCAGCGGAAACAGCAATCCATTAGAAGAGTCAAGTAGAGAATGAGTTCTTCTATCTTCTAAATAATATTATATTATATTATTATAATACAATAATGATGATATTGCTAAAACATCTTTCTAGAACTATCACTCCGTACCCCGACTAGTTCCTCCCTTATAAGGATTCCCTCCCCGGAATCACCGTTTTAAAACTCATATGTACAATATTCCTCAACAGTTCATATTTGCACTACAAGCCAAATATATTAATATCTCAAAGAAATATATAATATATTCACATCAAATAAATATTTCATTATCATATAAATCAATAGTTAATTATTCACAAATAAATTTATCATTTTGGTGGAAAATTCTAGAATAAGTGGACCCCACTTGTGGTTGGTGAAGCAGCAGAAACAACAATCCATTAGAAGAGTCAAGTAGAGAATGAGTTCTACTATCTTCTAATTTTTCAACCATAGTTGCAGCGGAATGAGCAATCCATTAGAAGAGTCAAATAGACCATAAAGTCTATATTTTAAAGGAAGTTGGGATAAGTACTTGCCACTGCTGGAATTCTCCTACACATTTCTTCACCAACCACAAGTGGAGCCCACTCAATTCTAGAATTTTCCAGGATTCGTTTTCTTTAAAATATTTTTCATCATCCTCAGTCCTAAACGATGATATTACTAAATATCTTCGGCCTGTAGTGCAAAGATAAATGATTAACACGACGGTACGTTTAGGAGCTTTTTAGAATTCATGCAACACCAACAAAGACCAAAGACCAAAGAACAAATTCTAGGGGAGGAGAACGATCGTCAGTTAGATGCTACAGATGCGCTGTTATTTATAAAAACTCAAACTTTGTCATTTTCTTCATCCGACAGTTATTATCAGTTTGCCACCACAGAACGGCGTCCCCTACGGAGAGTCTGGCTTCGGTGCATCCCCCAACGCACAAACATGATATTCCAACAGAATAATAATAAAGATGGAACAGCACCAGCACCAGCAACAAATTCTAGGAGCAAAAGGTTCTCTTTGCCACCTTCATGTTGCGAGGAGAGGCAGATTACTGGTGCTTGAGCTTTCTTCTCTTCATCAACTCTTACTTCTAGAATAACGCATTCTTTACCTTGAATCTTGAACCATGTTTAAGGTTTCAAATAATGTATTAGTGTTGAATTGTAATATTATTTTGCGAATGTAAACTATTGTAGTATTAAAATGATTCTGAAATATTTAGATGTAAAGGTTGAAGGTTTTGGGAATGAGGATAGTTTGTAATAGAAAATTTTAATTATTCAGCAAATTTCAATGGTTGTATTATCGTTTAATGATGTAAAATTAGAGGTTGAATGTATTATTAGCGACCGAAGTCGAGAATTAAATTGTATGAATTTTGGGGTCATTATAGTAACTATTAAATCTCACATTCTCCATGTTAAAAGTCCACCAACAATGTTTTATCCCTGTAACATCAATCAACAGTTCTTTTCCACAATTATTAACTTTTCTATTAAAAGTTTTACATTATTCTTTGATAACTCGTCTCCTTCTCATTTCAAAATTTACTTGGAATATTACATTCACCCTTTCTTCTAAGAATTTCGTCCTAGTCAGACCATAGGCATCCATTCGCTGAGGGGTTTAAAACATACCATATTATTATGAGTCACGAACTTACCATATGTATTAGTTTTAAGAACCGCACATAATCCTAATAATATCTGACTAATCTTAATAGTTTCCATGCTTCTAGGTTATGATAGATATCATATGGCCACAGAATTATCCTTGGTCAGAAGTACTGATATTTTGAGGTAAGGGATGTTATTTTCTTCATATATGATATTATTTCTTCAATATCATTATGCCGAAGTATTGATCTGAATTTTCGAGGACGAAATTTCATAAAGAGGGGAGGTTGTAAGACCCCAACTTATTATTTTTGGTGGAAAATTCTAAAATAAGTGGACCCCACTTGTGGTTGGTGAAGAAATGTGCTGAATTTTATTTCAAATGTGGTGGGTGGGAATAGTAGTAGGAATTAAAAATCACACCAGAAACATAAGCTTTCTCTCTTTCTCTCTCTAAATTATTGAGTGTATTTTATGAGTATTTAGATACTTTGCGAGTTTCTATTCATCAGTGCATGTTTCCTTCAGCGTCATATCCGATATCCAGTCAGAAGTGCAACTCTTTTGAGGTAAGGGATTTTAAGGGATTCCTGAGAAAAATGGAACAAAAAAGGAAAAGGGTGAGCTCAACTATCCCAGTAAAGAATATTATGACTAAGATAATATACAACAAATTATCGTTAGTCTTCAACAGGGAAAAATCTGATAAAATATAATAGCCAACAAGTTGTAGATCAACAACTGCAACGAAAACATCAATCCATTAGAAGAGTCAAGTAGAGAATGAGTTCTACTATCTTCTAAGATTTAAAAGTCCATCATCAATATTTTATCCCTGTAACAACAATCAATATACATCTTTAATCAAATATTCATCTTTGCACTCTGTGCCAAAGATATTCATTTGTATTACTAGTTGGTCATGTTCATCTTAACACCTATTCCTCTTTGCACTACGGGCCAAAGATATTCATCAGTTAATCATTTATCTTTGCACTACAGGCCGAAGATATTTAGTAATATCATCATTTAGGACTGAAGATGATGAAAAATATTTTAAAGAAAATGAATCCAGTGAAATGGAAGGACAAATAGTAGGTATTCGTATAACAGTTTATCCAAGATCAATAATACTTCATAAATACCCATTTTTGAAGCAGAATTCAAAAATAAAGATCAAAACATGGATATAATCAAAGATAGTAACCATAATAGACATCTTGGATAAAAAGAAGAAAATTTCATTTTTCGGTGAATAGTGCCGTATACGTGAATAGTGCCGTATATGTGAATAGTAACCCCGACACAAAAAGTTCTAAATTTGATAAAAATTCAGATCAATACTTCGGCATAATGATATTGAAGAAATAATATCATATATGAAGAAAATAACATTCCTTACCTCAAAATATCAGTACTTCTGATCGAAATATCGGTATAAGGCTGAAGGAAACTTGCACTGATGAATAGAAACCCACAAATTATCTAAATACTTACAAAATACACTCAATAATCTAGAGAGAGAAAGAGAGAAAGCTTATGCTTCTGGTGTGATTTTCAATTCTAACTTAGCCCTCTATTTATAGGAAAATGTTAGAAGACTTGACATGCAACCTGATGGCTTTACCTGCTACTATTCCCACCCACCACATTTGAAATAAAATTCAGCACGTTTCTTCACCAACCACAAGTGGGGTCCACTTATTCTAGAATTTTCCACCAAAATGATAAATTCGGATACTTCAACAATTTCTAAACTAGTCACCTCTTAAAATTCATAACAAATCATACGTTCATTTTTAACGGTTCAAAATTTGTGGACATATACTCAACTTATATATGTATAATATACCCACAAATTACCACGATCCAACGGTCGGATTAAAAATTATAACCCCCGCAATATATCTCAAAAACCCTGATTTGATTTTTAATACCTCCAATCCAAATAAAAATCTTCGATAAAACACCTCAACATTAATTCCTTCATTTATAACCACATAAATAAATCCATCATTTATATCCACATAAAATAAATATTTCCTTATCATATGAATCAATGATTAATTATTCACAAATAATATTACAGAATCACATTTATGACAACCAGGTCGTCCCCAGGAAAGAGGGGGCTTTCCGATAAGGATTTCTCCTTACTAGCGCGCAATTAGGTGACCAAACCTCTCCTTAACAGAACTTTCTAGACATTGCCAATAATGTTATCTAATAATATTATTCAAATAATATGAATTATTGATCTGATAATGGAGATACTGTGCAGTAACAATTAATGAACAATAATAATATAAAATATCAACGCAACAATTATTGAATCAATAAAATAAAATATTGAATAGTAACTACTGTGACAATTATTGAGTAGTGCCTTCTTACGTAAGGATCAATAATTCAACTATATTGTGCATCCACGCGTATTACTGTATTTTAACCACCGGGTATTCCAACAGTGTTAACGGTAACAACTACGCCGTTATTTATAAAAACTCAAACATGACGTTTTCTTTATCCGATAATTATTCTGTTACGCGGACCACAATTGATTGTGTCGTCGTACTAATATTCCCCTACAACAAGAATATTCTACGACCAAATGAATATTCCCTGACAACAAGGATTATTTTATAACCACTTGCATATTTCGCCAAATTTGCACATTTCACCCATAACCAGATAATTATATCAAATTAATACCTTATTATTCACAATAATAATTAGAGGAAATTCAATTTTATTTATAATAAGTTGGGGTCTTACAACTTCCCCTCCTTATAAAATTTCGTCCTCGAAATTAACATACGTACCTGGTGTTTCGAAAAGGTGAGGATACATCGCTTTCATTTCTGATTCCAACTCCCAGGTCATTTCTTCAATAGCATGGTTTATCCACAAAACCTTAACTTGTGGTATAACCTTGGTGTGTAGGACATGCTCTTTCATATCCAAGATCTTAACAGGTACTTCTTCGTACGTTAAATCTTCGGCTATCTCGTCTGGTTCTAACACAATTATATGGTTCGGGTCTTTCACATATTTACGAAGCATGGATATGTGAAAAACATTATGAACACGAGAAGTAATACGAGTCTATAGGCCACATTTCCTATTCGGTCAAGAATCTCAAATGGACCAACAAATCGTGGATTGAGCTTTCCTCTCTTTCCAAATCTTGTAACTCCCTTCCATGGTGCAACACGTAACAATACATGATCCCCAATATTAAATTCCACGTCTTTTCGATGAAGATCCGCATAACTCTTTTGTCGATCTTGTGCCGTTTGTATATGTTGTCGAATCATTTGGATCTTTTCTGTAGTCATGCGTACTAATTTTGGTCCCAACAACGTTGCTTCTCCCACCTCGTCCCAGCATACTGGAGAACGACACTTTCGTCCATACAACGCCTCAAATGGAGTCATGCCTATACTTGCTTGATAACTATTGTTGTAGGAGAATTCCACCGATTGGCAAGATACTTATATCAACTTCCTTTAAAATCTAGGACACAAAGTCTTAATAGATCTTGAGGGTTTGAATAGTCCTCTCTACGATTATCCGTCCGTTTGAGGATGGTATGCGAAGCGAATAAATAAATCGTGCCCATAGCTTTCTGTAAGCTAACCCAAAATCGTGAAGTGAATCTTGGGTCACAATCCGAAACTATGGATACTGGCATGTCATGCAATCATACGATCTCATTCATGTACATGTGAGCAAGACGTTCAAGGGAATAAGTCTCACGTATCGGTAAGAAATGGGCAGACTTAGTTAATCTATCAACAATAACCCAAATCGCATCTATGCCTTGAGAAACTTTGGGAAGACCTGTAACAAAATCTATAGTAATGTGTTCCCACTTCCATTTCAGAATCTCAAGTGATTGTAATGGACCCTTTAGCACTTGATGCCCCGCCTTTACACATTGACAAGTTAAACACCTCGAGATAAACTCCGTGATCTCTCTCTTCATATTGTTCCACCAAAATGTATGTGAATATCATGATACATTTTGGTACTCCCGAGATGGATTGCAAGCGATTGTGTTGTGTGCCTCCATCATGATTTTATACTTCAAGTCAGAATCGTTAGGAACACAAAGTCTGGAGTTGAATCTAAGTATTCCTTCTTCATCGATTCTTTCTTCTGGAATAGCACCTTCTTGCACTTTCTTCTTCATACGCATCGCCATTTCGTGTAAAGTAGCTTGAGCGATTTTAACTTTATCGATTAAAGTCGGTTCTACTCTCGTGTATTCACCATCATCGTATGGATTCTGAGTCTTGAATTCTACCTCCATCCTTTGCAAGTCATACAGAATGGGCCTTTGTATTGACAATATCGCTTTTCGTACTCGCATATGATCTTCTTTCGATAAATCGTCATCTACTACGTTCGCTTTTCGAGGATGATATTGAATAGTGTGATCATAATCTTTCAATAGTTCAAGCCAACGTCGTTCCAGATGTTGAGTTCTTTTGGGTGAAAAAAAAAATATTTGAGGCTTTTATGGTGAGTATAAATCTCCACTTTCTCCCCATACAAGTAGTGTCTCCAAATTTTCAACGCGAATCATTTGCTAAAACATCTTTCTAGAACCATCACTCCGTACCGACTAGTTCTGCTATGTTCTCACATCCTTAGAAAAATGGAACAAAAAAGGAAAAAGGTGAGCTCAACTAGCTAGTAAAGAATATTATGACTAAGATAATATCAACAAATTATCGTTAGTCTTCAATGAGGAAAAATTTGATAAAATATAATGACAACAAGTTTTAGATCAACAACTGCAGTAGAATGACAATCCATTTAGAAGAGTCAGTAGAGATTGAGTTCTACTATCTTCTAAGATTTAAAAGTCCATCATCGATATTTTATCGCATAACAACAATCGATATACATCTTTAATCAAATATTCATCTTTGCACTTTCTGCCAAAGATATTCATTTCTATCACCAAGTTAATTCGTGTTCATCTCAACACCTGTTAAATGACTACACTGGGTAAAGATATTCATGATTAATCATTTATCTTTTTACAGCTTCTGGTAAAAATATTTAGTAATATCATCTTTTAGGGACTAAGGATGATGAAAAATATTTTAAGAAAAGCGAATCAGGTGAGACATAAGGACAAATAGTAGGGATTAGTATAACGGTTTATCCAAGATCGATAATCTCTCATAATAACCAATTTTGAAGCAAAATTCAAGAATAAAGATCAAAACATGGATCTGATCAAAGATAGTAACCATAATAGACATCTTGGACAAAAAGAAGAAAATTTCATTTTAGATTGAATAGTCTGAGTATCGTGAATAATGTACTGACACAAAAAATTCCAAATTTGATAAAAATTCAGATCAATACTTGGCGTAATGATATTGAATCAAAATAATATCATATATATGAAGAAAAAAACATCACTACCTCAAAATATCGATCTTACGATCGGAATATCGGTATAAAATTTGAAGGAAACTTCAGACCGATGAATAGAAACTCACAAAGTATCTAAATACTCACAAAATACACTCAATAATCTAGAGAGAAGAGAAAACATGTTTACGGTGTGATTTTCGAATTAACTAACTCTATTTATTTATAGTAAAAATGTTAGCGAGACTTAACATGAAACCTGATGGCTTTAACTGCTACTATTCCCACCCACCACATTTGAAATAAAATTCAGCACATTTATTCACCAACCACAAGTGGGGTCCACTTATTCTAGAATTTTCCATCAAAATAATAAATTCGGATACTTCAACAATTTCTGAACCAGCAACCTCTTAAAATTCATAACAAATCATACGTTCATTTTTAACGGTTCAAAATTTGTGGACATATACTCAACTTATATATGTATAACATACCCAAAAATTACCACGATCCAACGGTCGGATTAAAAATTATAACCCCCACAATATATCTCAAAACCCCGATTTGATTTTTAATACCTCCATCCAATAAAAAATCTTGATAAAATACCTCAACATTAATTCCTTCATTTATAACCACATAAATAAATCCATCATTTATATCCACATAAAATAAATATTTCCTTATCATATGAATCGATGATTAATTATTCACAAATAATATTATAAGAATCACTTTTATGACAACCAACTGCGCGGGTAGAAAGGAAGAGAACTTTCAGATAAAGATTTCTAAACTTCTTAATTGATTAGGTGACCAAACCTACCGTTATTGATGAACTCTCAGACATCGCCAATAATCTTATCTAATAATATTATTCAAATAAATATGTAATTTGAGTATGTTATGTTTTATTTTATATAATTTATATATAAAAGATGCGTTATGTAAATTATATAATTCTAAGAGGGTAGAATAAATTAAGGAGATTTATGTAGTAGCTTATTTGATTAAATTAAGTTACTAAGGTTGGGTAATTAAATTAATTAACAAGAGCATTAAAAGAATAATTGGTTTAATCAGTTAATTAAGCTAAATTGGTTAATTTCTTAAGTGCCCTTGCACTGTTGCAAGCTTGGTGACCAAGTTGGGCGTTATTTATCTTTCTCCTCCCTTCTTGTTGCCGTGAATGGGAGAAAGAGAGAGGAGAGCAAGGAAGTTAGAAAGAATTAAACACTCAAAAACTATTTGCAGTCCTCATTCCAGTTCATCTCTCTTTTTCTCTAACTATTAAGTTTGCTTTAAGGCCTCTTAGAGACTAATAAGCTTAAATTGGACAACTAGTGGACTATTTTGGACCAATTTGTGTTGTGCTCTGAAACTGAAAAATTAAGTTCTGGGATAATGTGTGGTACTCTTATGAGTTATGAGCTAACCCGATTAGAACGAGGAAAAATCCGTTATAACGAAATCTTGTGATTTCTTAGTAAAACATGTAAAACAAATTAGTTAAAACTGTTTTAGGGGGTTGTTCTTGAGCCAAAGTTTATGAGGGTATAGAATTGAAAATTTAAGTTTTATAATGGTGGGTTGTGCTCCTACGAGTTCTGGAAATAATCCAATTGGAATGAATCAAAAAGGAGCTAAAACGAATTTATAGTAAAGGCTTTAGTAAAACATGTTAGAAACCGAAAAAAATTGTGAACTGCTGACCCTAAGGACAAATTCGGGGCTAGCTAGAGTTTCCAGAAAATTCTGGGCTTTTGGGGTATTATAGTACGTTGAATAAGCTTTCCATAGACTCCGAAACGGAATAATTCCGACTTCGGAGGAGGGAGTTATGGCATTCCAAAGTGGGTGTGTCGAATCTGTCCAAAATTTAGAAATCAGGTTTGAACCTGTCCCTTGCGCGGATTTTCTGGAATTATGGGTGCAGAACATGGAAAAGTTTATTGAATAAGAGTAGTAGCCCCGGAAGTTAGCTTCGCGTGGGCGTAAGAATCACTCAAAAATGTTTTAAAACGAATTAGTTATGACTATTTTAGCGAGAGAGGGTAAAGCTGGAAAAAATTAAAAACTAGTGTGTCAAGCCAGTTTTGGAGTCTGTTTTAAGCAGCTTAAAGAGTCTGAAATGGGGGACTCGTAATTTTTAAAAATAGCCTTCTATGGAATCTAAATCATATTAAAATTTGGTAGCTATCCGACGTGCGAGCTGGACATAATAAAATCGCAAAGGGGTTATGTTAGTCATGAAGACTGCAAGGCAGCCCATCAGCAACTATGTGCAGGTGCGCGCGCACGGTGCTACGCCGTGCTGCTGCAATTTGTTGGGATTGTTTTAGCTTGTTCTTTCGTTGTTTAGTTGCTCTAATCATACAGTCAGTATTTTTCTAAAATAGATGGGTATACCACCTATATTACATCCAAACTTCAATATAAACGGATCATTAACGGAGGATAGAAATTAGCGAAACGAGAGTCAAGAAGGAGGGAGCTGCTACCCAACGGCAGTAGCAGTCAGCTGTAACACATCAGTTGTGGCTATTTGATGAGCTATTTTGGCTTTTGCGATTTAAGTGGATAAATCATCCATCAATTTTAGTTTCTAAATTCCTAAAGAAACAAGTACATGAGTTATAAAGTATTTACAATTCAATACAATTGAGTTGGTAGTTTAGAAGATAAAAAATTAGTAAAGGTAGGTGTCGTGAGCTTGGGGCTGCCCAATCAAGTAAGGCTTGGTTATTCGGCATTATTGGGTCAATGGGCTGTTTCGGCGTTCCAATGAAACGCGGTGGTTTTTAATGCGATAGTTTATGGAAATGAGTCTATAAAATAGTATGGAAGCTATAATTTATCTATATAGACTATATCTATGCTCAAAGTATAAAGGAAACTACAAGTTCACTTTATATACTTAGAATATGTATAAAAGTATGAGATAACTATGTAATAAATTACAAATAGTTCATAAACCAAAATCATAGAATATTTAAAATCCATGTCAAAGACTATTAAGCGATAAATGACTATCGCAAGTAAAAGAATAAAAGTTTTTGAAGAGAATATAAGAGTTTTTCAAAAACAAGAATGAAAGCTATTGATATGACCAATATGGAAATGTAATATATATAACTATACAGGTTATATGACATGGACGCACAACTAATATGTTTTTATATGTAATTATAATTATTAAAAGTTGGAAAAAGAGGTTAGGCATGTCCTGATGCCCCAAGACAGATATAAAACACAGTCTAACAACCATATGACAAGTATATGCATTCAGAGCATTCCAAAATCTATAAAAACGATATGTAAACATGAGTTTACATATATATGGATAATATATCCATATATCAGGAATACATGGACAGTGTGCAAAGTTATTTTAAAATTGTACTTGAAACTAAACGGTTTTCAAAATACAAGGCGAGGATTATGCAAACAGAGTTAAAAACTCAACTTTTGACATAAATAAGCTATGTGTAGGTAAAAGACATACACATAGCATATGTCTACCTACAAAACAAGCAAATGAGGCAAAGTTTGACATTATAAGAGAGGCGTATATGCAAAAGCATATATATACCTCGTGTGTACATGAAAGGGGGAAAAGTAATGTATTATGAATGCATTAAGCCTAGAAAACTAATATTCGTGTGGAATAGCATTTAAATTACTCACAAAAGCGGAAATAAGCCATAATTACGCAAAGTAAAGGCACAGATGCACTATATGACAACAAGTCTACATATAAATGCGTGTAAAGTCTGTAAATACTTTTAAAAAGGGTTATAAATTGTAAATGTAATGAATTGACCACCGAGGTCACCATCAAGAATAGGTATCCGCTACCTCGCATTGATGACCTGTTCGACTAGTTGCAAGGAGCACAATTCTTTTCAAAGATCGATCTTCGATTACGGATATCATCATTTGAAGATTAAAGCGAGGATATTCCAAAGGCGCCTTGAACTTCGGTATGGGCATTATGAATTCTTAGTCGTGTCTTTTGGATTGACTAATGCTCCCCGGCCGCTTTCATGGATATGATGAACCGTGTATTCGAGGAATATTTGGATCGGTTTGTTGTTGTCTTTATTGATGACATCGTCATCTATTCCAAAAGCCGTGAAGATCATGAGCACCATTTGAAGGCGATACTTGAAAGGCTTCGTGAAAACAAGCTTTATGCTGTTGAAGAAATGAGAGTTCGGCTTGAGAAGTAGCATTCCTTGGGCGTGGTGTCAAAACATGGAGTATTTGTTGACTGGCAAAGATTGAATCGATCTGAAGTTGGGAGCAACCAAAAGTCGGTGGCCAGAAGTCGCGTAGCTTTACGGGCTTAAATTGGTTATTATCTCGGAGATTCGTGGAAGAATTTTCTCGAATCGCTAATCTGATAACTCGGTGACTCGGAAAGATACCAAATTAAATATGGAAGCGAGGAATGCGAGAAGAGTTTCCAAGAGCTCGAGGAGACTCATTTATTTTGTTGCAGCAATACCATACCATCTGGTACGGATGGATTTGTTATATGATGCTTGATGCAAAGGGTTAGGATGCGTTCTCATGCAACATGGGAAAGTCATAGCCTTTATGCCTCACGATAACTCAAAGAATATGAGAGGAATTATCCTACTCGTGATCTAGAGTTAGCGGTGATCGTATTCGCGTTGAAAATTTGGAACACTACTTGTATGGGGAGAAAGTGGAGATTTATCACGGACCATAAAAAGCCTCAAATATTTCTTCACCCAAAAGAACTCAACATGCGACAACGACGTTGGCTTGAACTATTGAAAGATTACGATCACACTATTGATATCATCACGGAAAAGCGAGCGTAGTGGTGGCGCGATGAGTAGAAGATCATATGCGATGAAGTGCGATATTATCAATACAAAGGCCCATTCGTATGACTTGCAAAGGATGGAGGTAGAATTAAAGACTACTAGGGACCCACATGATGATGGCAAATATCACTGAGTAGAACCGACTTTAATCGATAAAGTTAAAAGTCGCTTTCAAGCTACGGATATGGAGGCGATGCGTATGAAGAAGAAAGTGCAAGAAGGTGCTATTCGAGCGAGAATCGATGAAGAAGGAATACTTAGATTCAACTCGGACTTTGTGTTCCTAACGACTCTGATTTGAAGCATAGAATCATGATGGAGGCACACAACATACCGTTTGCAATCCATCCTGGGAGTACCAAAATGTATCATGATATTCGACATACATTTTAGTGGAACAATATGAAGAGAGAGATCGCGGAGTTTATCTCGAGGTGTTAAACTTGTCAACGTGTAAAGGCGGAGCATCAAGTGCCAAAGGGTCCATTACAACCTGTTGAGATTCCGAAATGGAAGTGGGAACACATTACTATGGATTTTGTTACAGGTCTTCCCAAAGTTTCTCAAGGCATAGATGCGATTTGGGTTATTGTTGATAGATTAACCAAGTCTGCCCATTTCTTACCGATACGTGAGACTTATTCCCTTGAACGTCTTGCTCGCATGTACGTTAACGAGATTGTGAGATTGCACGGTATGCCAGTATCCATAATTTTGGATCGTGACCCAAGATTCATTTCACAATTTTGGGTTAGCTTACAGAAAGCTATGGGCACGGATTTATGATTCAGTTCGGCATACCATCCTCAAACGGACGGACAATCAGAGAGAACTATTCAAACTCTTGAAGATTTATTAAGACTCTGTGTCCTAGATCTCAAAGGGTGTTGGGATAAGTACCTACCATTGGTGGAATTCTCTTACAACAATAGTTATCAGGCGAGCATAGGTGTGGCTCCATTCGAGGCGTTGTATGGAAGAAAATGCCGTTCTCCAGTATGCTGGGATGAGGTGGGTGAAGCAACATTGTTGGGACCAGAATTAGTACGCATGACTATAGAGAAGATCCAAACAATTTGACAACGTATACAAATGGCACAGGATCAACAAAAGAGTTATGCGGATCTTCATCGGAAGGACGTGGAATTTAATATTGGGGATCATGTATTGTTACGTGTTGCACCATGGAAGGGAGTTACAAGATTTGGGAAGAGAGGAAAGCTTAATCCACGATTTGTTGGTCCATTTGAGATTCTTGACCGAATAGGAAATGTGGCCTATAGACTCGCATTACCTCCAAGTATGTCTCGTGTTGATAATGTTTTTCATATATCCATGCTTCGTAAATATGTGAAAGACCCGAACCATATTATTGCGTTAGAACCAGACGAGATAGCCGAAGATTTAACATACAAAGAAGTACCTGTTAAGATCTTGGATAGGAAAGAGCATATCTTACGCACCAAGGTTATACCACAAGTTAAGGTTTTGTGGAGAAACCATGCTATTGAAGAAATGACCTGGGAGTTGGAATCAGAAATAAAAGTGAGGTATCCTCACCTTTTCGAAACACCAGGTACGTATGTCAATTTCGAGGACGAAATTTCATAAGGAGGGGAGGTTGTAAGACATCAACTTATTATAAATAAAATCGAATTTCCTCTAATTATTATTGTGAATAATAAGGTATTAATTTGATATAATTCTTTGGTTATGGGTGAAATGTGCAAATTTTGCAAAATATGCAAGTGATTATAAAATAATCATTGTTGTTGGGAATATTCATTTGGTCGTGGAATATTCTTGTTGTGTGGCGAATATTAAATGCGGCAAGACACGATCATTTGTGGTCCCTATAATGTAGAATAATTGTCGGAAGAAAATGACAAGTTTGAGTTTTTATAAATAACTTGGCGTAGTTATTCTGAATTAACAACTTTGTTGGAATACCGGTGGTTAAAAAATACGATAATATGCATGGTTGCACGATATTGATGAATTATTGATCCTTACGTAAGAAGGCACTACTCGATAATTGTTACGGTGATTCTTATTCAATATTTTATTTTATTGATTCAATAATCTTTGCGTTGATATTTTATATTATTGTTGTTTCAATAATTGTCCGCACAATATTTCCCATTATCGGATCAATAATTCATATTATTTGAATAATATTATTAGATAGCATTATTGGCAATGTCTAGAAAGTTACATCGAGGAGAGGTTTGGTCACCTAATTGCTTGGCGAAGAAGGAGAACTTCTTATTGGAAAGCCCCCACTTTCACAGGAATGGCTTTGGTTGTCATAAATGTGATTGATAATATTATTTGTGAATAATTAATTATTGATTCATATGATAAGGAAATATTTATTTTATGTGGATATAAATGTTAGATATATTTATTGTGGTTAAAAATGAAGGAGTTAATGTTGAGGTGTTTTATCGATTATTTTTGTCGAAATGGAGGTATTAAAAATTAAACCCGGTGTTTTTGAGATATATTGTGTGAGTTATAATTTTTAATCAAATAGTTGGATCGTTGTAATTTTGGATATGTTATACATAAATAAGTTGAGTATATGTCCACACATTTTGAACAATTAAAAATGAGCGTATGATTTGTTATGAATTTTAAGAGGTGATTTGGTCCGAGAAATTGTTGAAGTATCCAAATTTAGCATTTTGGTGAAAAATTTTAGAATTAGAGTGGGCCCCACTTGTGGTTGGTGAAGAAATGTCTTTGAATTTTATTTTAAATGTGGTGGGTGGGAATAGTAGCGAGTATTAAAGCCATCGAGTTGCAGGTCAAGTCTGCTAACATTTTCCTATAAATAGAGGCTAAGTTAGAATTGAAAATCACACTGAAACATAAGCTTTCTCTCTCTCTCTCTAGACTAGTAAGTGTATTTTGTGAGTATTTAGATACTTTGTGAGTTTCTATTCATCGGTGCAAGTTTCCTTGACCTTATACCGATATCCGTCGGAAATGCGATATTTTGAGGTAAGGGATGTTATTTTCTTCATATATGATATTATTTCTTCAATATCATTATCTTAGAAGTATTGATCTAAATTTTATCAAATTTGGAACTTTTTGTGTTCGGGGTTACTATTCACGTATACGACCTAATTATTCACGATATCTGACACTATTCATAGAAAAATGAAGTTTTCTTCTTTTTGTCCAAGATGTCTATTATGGTTACTATCTTTGATTGTATCCATGTTTTGATCTTTATTTTGAATTACGCTTCAAAATTGGTATTTATGAAGTATTATTGATCTTGGATAAACTATTATCTGAATCCCTACTATTTGTCCTTCCGTTTCTTTGGATTCGTTTTTTCTTTAAAATATTTTCATCATCCTCGGTCCTAAATGATGATATTACTAAATATCTTCTACTGTGTAGTAAAAAGATAAATGATTAAGCGATGAATATCTTTGGCCGTAGTGCAAAAGATGAGCAGTGTTGAGATGAACATGAATAATTTGGTGATACAAATGAATATCTTTGGCACGTAGTGCAAAGATAAATATTTGATTAAAGATGTTTATTGATTGTTGTTACTGAGGATAAAATATTGATGATGGACTTTTAAATCTTAGAAGATAGTAGAACTCATTTCTACTTGACTCTTCTAATGGATTCTTTATTTCATTGCGTTGTTGATCTAAAACTTGTTGGCTATTATATTTTATCAGATTTTTCCTTGTTGAAGACTAACGATAATTTGTTGTATATCATCTTAGTCATAATATTCTTTACTGGGCTAGTTGTGCTTACCCTTTTGCTTCACAATTCCTTTCAGGTAATAAAAGTATTGCTGGGTCGAGCGGGGGTAACAAAGGAATAGAACGGTGGTCTCTAGCTGTGGAGTTCTCCCTAAACAGTATAGACAAGTGTGTTGTATACATCTTTTAGTAGTTATATTTGGTGAATCATATAGGGAGAGATGAAGCCAACGTTGGAAGGATGTTTTGCCACTATCATACAAGATGTCTAATGACATACAACCTCGTGTCATCATAAGATAGGGGTGTGTGCTCATCCATTTCTTTGAGTATATTCTGAGCACTACCTATATAATCTTGGTGTTTGTTTGAAGTATAATTCTCAATTTGAGGCAGTGGAGATAATGATAAGTCAAAAGAGCGACGCCATTGGATATCGGATATTACGTGAAGAAAACTTGCTTCGATGAATATATGAACCTACGTGAAGATAGTAAATATAACGATTAGAACCAAGCGATAAAGTTAAAGTTGCTCAAGCTATAGACGGCGATGAATACGAAGAAGAAGGTGCAAGAATGCATTATTCTAGAAGTAAGAGTCGATGAAGAAGAAAGCTCAAGCCTTCGATTTAGTTGAAATCCTCGATCGGTAGGGCGTGTGGCTATAGACTTGCTTAGCTTAACGCTAAGTATGTCGGCGTGTTCATAACGTTTTTCACGTATCGATGTTACGTAAATATTTGGACGACCCAAATCATATTATTGCGTTAGAACCGAGACGAGATAGTCAAGATTTAACGACGACGAGGAGGTACCTGTTAAGATCTTGGATAGGAAAGAGCATGTCCTATGCACGAGGGTTATACCACAAGTTAAGGTTTTGTGGAGATACCATGCTATTGAAGAAATGACCTGGGAGTTAGAATCAAAAATGAAAATGAGGTACCCTCATCTTTTCGAAACACTAGGTACGTACGTCAATTTCGAGGACAAAATTTCATAAGGAGGGGAGGTTGTAAGACCCCAACTTTTTAATGAATAAAATCAAATTTCCTTTATTTATTATTGTGAATAATAAGGTATTAATTTGATATAATATTTTGGTTATGGGTGAAATGTGAAAATTTTGCAAAATAAACAAGTGGTTATAAAATATTCATTTTGTCGGGGAATATTCGTTTAGTCGTGGAATATTCTTTCTGTCGGGGAATATTAAATGCAATGGTAGTGACTATTTTTGGGCCCCATAACGGAAAATGGTTGGATGAAGATAACGACAAAATTGAGTTTTTATAAATAACGGCATAGTTGTTACCGTTAACACTGTTGGAATACCCAGTGGTTAAAATACGATGTCTGGCGTATGGTTGCATGCAAAGTAGCACACGGATTGCACAGTATTTTTGAATTATTGATTCTTACGAAGGAAGGCACTACTCAATAATTATTACGAGAAATTCTTATTCAATATTTTATTTTATTGATTCAATAATTGTTGCGTTGATATTTTTATATTATTGTTGTTTCAATAATTGTCTTCACGACTTTATTTTCCATTATCAGATCAATAATTCATATTATTTGAATAATATTATTAGATAGCATTATTGGCAATGTCTAGAAAGTTACATCGAGGAGAGGTTTGGTCACCTAATTGCGCGTCAGTAAGGAGAAATCCTTATCGGAAAGCCCCTCTTTCTCGAGGAACTACTTAGTTGTCATAAATGTGATTCTGTAATATTATTTATGAATAATTAATCATTGATTCATATGATAAGGAAATATTTATTTTATGCGGATATAAATGATGGATTTATTTATGTGGTTATAAATGAAGGAATTAATGTTGAGGTGTTTTATCAGTATTTTATCAGATTGGAGGTATTAAAAATTAAATCAGGGTTTTTGAGATATATTGTGGGGGTTATAATTTTTAATCCGACCGTTGGATCATGGTAATGTTTGGGTATATTATACATATATAAGTTGAGTATATGTCCACAAATTTTGAACCGTTAAAAATGAATGTATGATTTGTTATGAATTTTAAGAGGTGACTAGTTCAGAAATTGTTGAAGTATCCGAATTTATCATTTTTGTAGAAAATTCTAGAATAAGTGGACCCCACTTGTGGTTGGTGAAGAAATGTGCTGAATTTTATTTCAAATGTGGTGGATGGGAATAGTAGCAGGTAAAGCCATCAGGTTGCATGTCAAGTCTGCTAACATTTTCCTATAAATAGAGGGCTAAGTTAGAATTGAAAATCACACCAGAAATATAAGCTTTCTCTCTTTCTCTCTCTAGATTATTGAGTGTATTTTATGAGTATTTAGATACTTTGTGAGTTTCTATTCATCAGTGCAAGTTTCCTTTAGCCTTATACCGATATTCCGATCAGAAGTACTGATATTTTGAGGTAAGGGATGTTATTTTCTTCATATATGATATTATTTCTTCAATATCATTATGCCGAAGTATTGATCTGAATTTTTATCAAATTTGGAACTTTTTGTGTGGGGTTCTTATTCACGTATCGGACTTTATTCACGAATACGACACTATTCACCGAAAAATGAAATTTTCTTCTTTTTATCCAAGATGTCTATTATGGTTACTATCTTTGATTGTATCCATGTTTTGATCTTTATTTTTGAATTCTGCTTCAAAATTGGTATTTATGAAGTATTATTGATCTTGGATAAAGCATTATATACGAATCCTACTATTTGTCCTTCCGTTTCCTTTGGATTCGTTTTCTTTAAAATATTTTTCATCATCCTCGGTCCTAAATGATGATATTACTAAATATCTTCTACCTGTAGTGCAAAGATAAATGATTAAGCGATGAATATCTTTGGCCAGTAGTGCAAAGATGAGCGAGTGTTGAGATGAACATGACCTATTTGGTGATACAAATGAATATCTTTGGCTGTAGTGCAAAGATGAATATTTGATTAAAGATGTATATTGATTGTTATTACGAGGATAAAATATTGATGATGGACTTTTAAATCTTAGAAGATAGTAGAACTCATTCTCTACTTGACTCTTCTAATGGATTGTTATTTCATTGCAGATTGTTGATCTAAAACTTGTTGGCTATTATATTTTATCGATTTTTCCTGTTGAAGACTAACGATAATTTGTTGTATGTTATCTTAGTCATAATATTTTTTCTTGGGCTAGTTGAGCTCACCCTTTTTCTTTTGTTCTATTTTTCTCGGGAGGTGAGAACATAGCGAGAACTAGTCGAGTGCGAAGTGATGGTTCTAGAAAGATGTTTTAGCAGTCCTCACTATTTACGTAAAATAGTGTTTGAATAATTGTAACGAGGACTTATTTGAGTGTGGATATTGTGCAGAAGACAATATTTGTATTTAAACTCACGGTATGTGTTGTCGTATTTTGCCACAATAATTGTATTATTGAAGTTGTAGTTTGCTTTTACATACCATGTATTTGGCGACTCGGAATGGGTGTTGTATACCTATTTTGGGGACTTATTTGAGTGTGGATATTATACAGAAGATAATATTTTATTTAAACTCACGACAGTATGTGTTGTCGTATTTTTACACGACAATTGTAATATTGAAGTTATAGTTTGCTTTCTGTACCATGTATTTGGTGACTCAGAATGGGTTGGATGGAATGGACCTATTTTGGGGGCGTCACATTTGGTATCAGAGCTTAGGGATATGATCTCTGGCGGAGATCGGTGAATAGAACTAGGAGGGGAGAGATGAGTAAATCCTTCGCTAGTGTGTCCTACCTAAGCTTAATTGTTAGTCAGTCATAATATCGGGATATTATGTGATATATTAATTTGATCAATTAACCCTTGTTTTGAAGCTGTATTCTAGAATGATATCTGAAATACAGGAGATGAGCAATGGAGAAATCATGATGACAGGGAAGATGGAATCTGAAATGAAAGCAAGGTATTCTCAATTCTTTGCAATACCAGGTACGTAACTTTCGAGGACGAAATTTCATAAGGAGGGGAGATTGTAAGACCCCGAATTTTATGAAATAAAAGTATTCAATTTTTCTATTCAGTAAATGGTTAAATTCATAAAAGGTTAAAGTTAAGGGTGATATATGAAATTTTTTCAAAATAAGCAAGTAGCTATAAAATACTTATAGTTGTCGGGGAATATTCGTTTGGTCGTGGAATATATTCTTTACGTTAGGGAATATTAAATGCGACCACAAGCATCCATTTGTGGGCCCCATAATGAGAATAAATGTGGGATGAAAAGCGACAAAATTAAGTTTTTATAAATAACGACGTAGTTATTTACAGATTAACCTTTGTTGGAATACCGGTGGTTAAAATACGATGTCTGGCGTGGATGCAGTATTGATGAATTATTGATCCTTACGTAAGAAGGCACTACTCAATAATTGTTACAATAATTACTGTTCAATATTTTATTTTATTGATTCAATAATTGATGCGTTGATATTTTATATTATTGTTGTTTCAATAATTATCACTGCACAATATTTCAGAAATTAGGTTATAAATAATTTTGGTAGAAAATTCTAGAATTGGTGGGCCCCACTTTTGGTTGGTGAGAAATGTGCTCAATTGAATTTTTAAATGTGGTGGGTGAGAATAGTAGCAGGTAAAGCCATCAGGTTGCAGGTTAAGTCTACTTCGGCGTGCTAACATTTTCCTATAAATAGAGGGCTAAGTTAGAATTGAAAATCACACCAGAATTCATAAGTTTTCTCTTTTTTTTTCTCTCAAGATTATCGAGTGTATTTTGTGAGTATTTAGATACTTGGTGAGTTGCTATTCATCAGTGCAAGTTTCCTTCAGCATCATATCCGATATCCAGTCAGAAATACTGCTCTTTTGAGGTAAGGGATAGTAAGGGATTGTAAGGGGTATTATTTTCTTCACAATGATGTTATTATTTCAAAATTATTATACTGACATATTGGTATGGATCTTATTGTGAAATTTCTACCTTTTTGAGTCGGGGTTACTATTCACGTATACGGCACTATTCACGTAAACGGCACTATTCATGTATATGACATAATTTACGTATATGATATTATTTACGTATACGGTGACGAATGTGATCTGAATCTGAGTACTATTCATGACTATTATTCTTATTCACGAGTTCTTATTCAAGTTACTATTCACTAGTTACTATTCACGGGTACTATTCACAATAAAATTGGTTTTTTTTTCTGACCAAATTATCGTTGATTTATGAATCTTAATCTTGAAATTAAATCCATGTTTTGATGTTATTGTTTTTATTATCATATATAACATTTTTATAATCTTTGTGAAGAAATTTGTCTTTGACTTGAGTGTAAAGATGGGTAGATTATTGGTATAATCATGACTATGGGTTCTCTTTGGCCAGTAGTGCAAAGATGAATTGTGACTAGTATGATCATGACCATTGAATTTACAATTGAATATTTTTAGCTTAAGTGCAAAGGTGAATTGATCAACATGGTTATAATTATGGTTTATATAGATTTTGAAATGATTATATATTTATTTGAGATATGAATATCTTTGGCCTGTAGTGCAAAGATGAACTATTGATGAATATCTTTGGCCCGTAGTGCAAAGATGAATTTATTAGTATGATCATAAACAGGAACTGTGATTTGGTATAACCATGATCTTTGATGTTTCAGGTAAAGACAGGTGATGAAAATTATCTTCGTCTTGGATGCGAAGAGGAATTTAGAATTACAATTATGATTATGAGTTATTCATATAATTGTGGAAAGGAACTGTTGATTGATGTTATAGGGATAAAACATTGTTGGTGGACTTTTAACATGGAGAAGATAATAGGTGTATTATCATTTGACTCTTCTAATGGATTCTTTGTTTCATTGCGGTTGTTGATCTAGAACTTGTTGGCTATTATATTTTTATCAGATTTTTCCCTGTTGAAGACTAACGATAATTTGTTGTATATCATCTTAGTCGTAATATTCTTTCTTTGGGCTAGTTGAGCTCACCCTTTTCCTTTTTGTTCCATTTTCTCGGGAGTTGAGAACATAACAAAGGAACTAGTGCAGAGTGCGGAGTGATGGTTCTAGAAAGATGTTTTAGCGATCCTCACTATTTACGTAAAATAGTGTTTGAATAATTATAACGAAGACTTATTTGAGTGTGGATATTGTCTGCAGAAGATAATATTTGTATTTAAACTCACGGTATGTGTTGTCGAATTTGCACGACAATTGTATTATTGAAGTTGTAGTTTGCTTTACATACCATGTATTGGCGTGATTGAATGGGTGTTGTATACCTATTTTGGGGCCAACACCCATTACGAAGTGCCAAATACATAGTTGTAAAGCAAACTACAACTTCAATAATACAATTGTCGCAAAATGCAAATGACAACACATATTGTGAGTTTAAATACAAATATTGTCTTCTGCATAAATATCCACACTCAAATAAGTCCTCATTATAATTATTCAAACACTATTTTACGTAAATAGTGAGCAATCGCTAAAACATCTTTCTAGAACCATCACTCGTACCCGCACTAGTTCCTGTTATGTTCTCACCTCCGAGAAAAATGGAACAAAAAAGGAAAAGGTGAGCTCAACTAGCCCAGTAAAGAATATTATGACTAAGATAATATACAACAAATTATTGTTAGTCTTCAACAGGGAAAAATCTGATAAAATATAATAGTCAACAAGTTTTAGATCAACAATTGCAGCGGAAACAACAATCCATTAGAAGAGTCAAGTAGAGAATGAGTTTTACTATCTTCTAAGATTTAAAAGTAAATCATCAATATTTTATCCCTATAACAACAATCAATATACATCTTTAATCAAATATTCATCTTTGCACTACAGTCCAAAGATATTCATTTGTATCACCAATTGGTCATGTTCATGTCAACACATGTTCATCTTTGCACTACGGGCCAAAGATATTCATCAGTTAATCATTTATATTTGCACTACAGGCCAAAGATATTTAGTAATATCATCATTTAGGACTGAGGATGATGAAAAATATTTTAAAGAAAACGAATCCAGTGAGACATAAGGACAAATAGTAGGGATTCGTATAACAGTTTATCCAAGATCAATAATACTCCATAATAACCAATTTTGAAGCAAAATTCAAGAATAAAGATTAAAACATGGATACAATCCAAGATAGTAATCATAATAGACATCTTGGACAAAAAGAAGAAAATTTCATTTTAGGTGAATAGTCTTAGTATTCGTGAATAGTGCAGTATCACGTGAATAAGTGTCGTATCGTGAATAGTAACCCCGACACAAAAAGTTCCAAATTTGATAAAAAGTTCATACCAACATTTCGGTATAATGATATTGAAAAAAATATCATTTTAAGAAGAATATAACACCCCTTACCTCAAAATATCAGTACTTCTGATCGGAATATCGGTATAAGGCTAAAGGAAACTCGCACTGATGAATAGAAACTCACAAAGTATTTAAATACTCACAAAATACACTCAATAATCTAGAGAGAGAAAGCTTATGTTTCTGGTGTAATTTTCAATTCTAACTTAGCCCTCTATTTATAGGAAAATGTTAGCAGACTTGACCTGCAACCTGATGGTTTTACCTGCTACTATTCCGACCCACCACATTTGAAATAAAATTCAGCACATTTCTTCACCAACCACAAGTGGGGCCCACTCAATTCTAGAATTTTCCACCAAAATGCTAAATTTAGATACTTCAACAATTTCTGAACCAGTCACCTCTTAAAATTCAAAACAAATCATACGTTCATTTTTAACGGTTCAAAATTTGTGGACATATACTCAACTTATATATGTATAACATATCCAAAAATTACAACGATCCAACGGTCGGATTAAAAATTATAACTCACTCAATATATCTCAAAAACACTAGTTTAATTTTTTAATACCTTCATTCCGACAAAAATACTGATAAAACACCTCAATATTAACTCTTTCATTTTTAACCACAATAAATATGTAAGACCCCAACTTTTATAAATAAAGTTGAATTTTCTATAAATATTATTTTTGAATATTATGGAATAAATTTGATATAATGTTATAGTTGTGGGTAATATTTATAAATTTTTTGCAAAGTAAGCAAGTTGTTATAAAATATTCGTTTGGTGGGAGAATATTCTTTTTATCGGGGAATATTAAATGCGACGGCTCAATCATTAGTGGAGCCCACAGCGGAAGTGTTGTCGTAGTTAGAAAGCGACAAAATTATCTTTCTATAAAAATAGCGGAGAGGTATTCTGAATTAAAAGCTGTTGAACTACCCTAGTAGTAAAAAAATGCGATGTCTGGCGTAGTTGTATAGTAGCACACGGTATTAATTATTGATGCTTACGTGAGAAGTCACTTAGCTATACTCAATTATTGCTACGATAAGAAACGCATCATATCTCTTATATTATTGATTCAATTATTGTCACAAAGGTATCATCGTATAATATGTGATATTTTATTAATTGAGGCGACAAGTTATAAATGATTAATAATTGTTGAAAGATTAAAAATGTGTTGATTAAAAATAAAATGATTTGTGGTAATATTTATTCAATCCTTAATGTATATAAAGAGTACATTATGAGGCGTTTGTGGTAAGTTTGATTATTTTATGGGGGCCCATATGTCATCATCTAAGAGTCTCTTAAATCGATAGTATTTACCTTGTGAATAGTAATTACCTTCGTCGATAGTAATTACCTTCGACGATAGTAATTACCCTTGTGAATAGTAATTACCTTCGTCGATAGTAATTACCTTTACCAAAGCGTCGAACCACTTGTCGTTTCACATTACATGCGTCGAACCACTTGTCGTTTCACATTCTGATGATCGAACCACTTGTTGTTTCACATTCTGAGCGTCGAACCACTTTTCTTTTCACATCACCGGTCGTCAAGCCACTTGCCTTTTCACATGGCGGTCTTAAGCTAGAAATCTTCTATAAATAGAGGCCTAATGCTTCATTATTTTTCACGAATTTGATCAAGCTTTAGAGAGAGAGAAAGTATAGAGAATAAGAGAGAAAGAAGAAGAGTATTTTGTCACTACACTACTGCGATATTCAATCTCCTACCAAATGTAAGGGGTGTTATTCTTTCTTATTCATGAAGAGAATTGTTGTTATTCCATTGCTTATGATTACATTGGAATAACTTTTGTATCTGCAGTTTACCCTATACTTGGTGACATTCTTCTATTATTACATTGGAACATCACATCGTGTTTTTACAGGACTGGTTCCGTCTTCATTATTATACATTGGAACATCACATGCGTGTGTTTTACACGGACTGGTTAAAATCTTTATTATTATTCTGTTGGAACATCACATGCGTGTGTTTTACACGGACTGGTTAAATCTTTATTATTATTACATTAGAACATCACATGCATGCGTTTTTGTACGGACTGAATTAGATTATTTTTATTATTACATTGGAATAACTTTTTGCTGTGCGGTCTATCGCATGCATGGTGATTTCTTTTGTTATTCCATTTTTTATTATACCCAGTTGGTTAAAACTTTGACTTCTATACTCCATGAAATTAGTAGAATATCCTTGATATTTGCGTTTCATCCAGTATCTTTTCATGGAAATATTCTTCCGATCATTCTTGAATTTTACTCTACAAAAGCGATATCATGTTGATAATTTGGACGTTAATAATTCTGGATAAAATAATTCTTGAACTTGTTTTATTGAATTCTTATATCATTGTCATCATCCTCATGTTTATATTATGTTGAAAGTCATACGTATTTTGTAGTGCATAGATGGACTTGGTATGATTATGACGAGAGACTATTCGGTGTAATCATGACCGTAATGTTACAAATGATATGATAAAAATCCTCGATGGTAGTAGTGCATTGATGGAACGATTGTTGGCATGATCATGACCATTAATGAATACACAACTATTCTTGGTAGTAGTGCATGAATAATTGTGGTCGTGATACTAAAGAATATCCTTGGTAGTAGTGCGAGGGGTGATTGATGATGTGGAATATTTATTAAAAGTGAGTCTAAATATATATGATGATGAAAAACCTTTTAAATCATAAAAGATAGTAGATTTTATTTTCTACTTGACTCTTTTAATGGATTCTTTGGTTCATTTGTAGTTAAACTTGATGTTCATTATATTTTATCGGTTTAACCTTTGTTGTAGGCTAATGATAATTTATTACGCATTATCTTAGTCATAATATTTCTTCTTGAGCTAGTTGAGCTCACCCTTTCTTTCTTTGTTCTCTTTGAAATGAGAATATAAATTTGGGGCGAGTCGGGGAATGGAGTAATGGCCGAGAGGATAGCATTAGTAATCCTCACTATTACGTGAAATAGTGTGATAATAATTGTAATGAGGACTCCTTTTGAGTTTGTATAATATCTAGTAGACAATATTTGTATTCAAACTCACGGTTTATGTCGTATTATTATACGTGCAGTTATATTAGTAAGTTGTATTTAAATTACGTACCATGTATCGACTACCCAAGATGGGTGATGTATACCTATTTTGGGGGCATCACGGTTTAGTATCGAGCTTGAGGATATGATCCTGGCTAAGATGTGAGAATAGTACTAGGAGGGGAGAAAGCGGGGAATACCTTCGCTAGTATGACCTACCTAAGTTTATGTGCTATATTTATTGGTTGGTCGAGAATATAAAGATAATTGTTATATGTCAATTAACCTTTTGTTTTGTGGCGAGATCGAAAATGACATCCGAGAATGTTGAGAATAGCAATGGAGCCTGAGCTATCGTTGATTCACCACATATCAATAATCGGGATAATGTGCATCGGGAAGGCGACAATCCTCATACAAACAACAACAACGACCAAATGATGAATGATCAAATGTTCGGAGGCTTTATGCAATTTATGTAACAATGAAAGTAGAGGCGACGGCTCACATCCAAAACGTAGGTGGAAACACATGAAAACTCTCGGGCGGTCACCGCTAAACAATTCAAGAGCTGGGACCACCGGAGTTTAAGGAGAGCCAAAACCACTTTGGCGGAAGCATGGATAAAGCAGATTACCAAGATATTTGATGTCTTGGGATGCTCAGAGGAGCAAAAGGTTCCTTGCCACCTTTATGTGCTTGCGGAGAGGCTGATTCTTGATGGGAATCGGTAAAACGTACTCACTTTCTTTGTCTTGAAGATATATTGGGAGAAGTTCCAGAGGCATTCAACGACAAATACTTTCGAAAGTATTCGCCACATGAAGGAGGTGGAGTTTATCAAGTTGGAACAAAACAATATGACCGTGTCGCACATGTCTGAGGCAAAATTTGCGGAGTTATCACGGTTCGTCCCACTTGGTGGATAATGAAGTGAGAATGGCACGCGAATGTTTTAAGAGGTTTGAAGTCGGAGAATCGTCGACATCTTATTTCTCATAAAGCGTGTTTGTATTCAGATGTTGTAAATAGGGCTCGATTAGTGGAGTAGCGATAACGAGTCAACTTGACTAAAAAGAAGCGGTAAGCAAAATTATAATACGGAGAGTAGTCATTGAAGCGGTGACAACAAGCGTGGAGGAATCAACGGGCGAGATATGGTAACCACTTGGTGGTAATCGAGGCCAAAACAATAAGAATGGACATTTCAAGAAGCGGAGATTCAACAATGATGGAAAGCGTCGACTGACCAAAGACCGTTGTTAAGGAAGGAGAAAGACCACCTATCATATGCTTCAAATGCGAGAAGAGGGTCATATCGGTCGAAGCTGTGCCATGCGCCAGTCAAAGCATGTTATAATTGTGGAAGAGAAGGTCACTTAGCTCGATTTTGTCATTTCTGAAGACAAATTCAAGCTAGGATGGAGGCACCAAAGTGAGTCGGAAAAGTCAAAAAGCCGGTAGTCTGAGGAGGCGTTTGTTGTGACCTCCCGGAGAGCAAGGAACCCGAATGAGGTCATCACGGGTAAGCTTATCATAAACTCTAATGAAGTCTATACTTTATTTGATCTGGGTTCTACCCATTCTTTTATTTCTCCTACTTGCGCTCATCGATTAAATTTGACTCAGGAGAAATTAGACTTTGACTTATCTGTGGAAACTCCGTTGGGAGAAACCTTCATTACATCCCTTTGTTTATAAGTCTTGTTTGGTTCAAATCGGTACCCTCACATTACTGTCGATCTTATTTCATTAAAAATACTTGCATTTAGCGTGATTCTAGGGATTGATTGGTTAACTACTTATCATGCAAAAATTGATTATTTTCGTAAGGTTGTTAGCTTTCATATTTCTAATCAACCTATTATCTTAATTCAAACGACCAAACCATTAAAATCAATCACGGTCATCTCAAGCCATAAATCTATTCGTTTATTGAAAAAGCGGATGTCAAGCTTTCTTAGCTCATATCATGATTTAAACAAAAATACGTCGATTTTGAATGATATTTCTATTGTTAATAAATTTCTGACGTATTCCCAGAAGAACTTACTGGCCTACCCCAGGCGTGAAATTGAATTTTGTATCGACCTTGAACCCGGTACAAAACCTATTTCCAAAGCTCCATATCGAATGGCTCTATTGAACTTTGGAGTTAAAGACCCAGCTGCAGGAATTGTTAGACATTGGCTTTATTAGTCCTAGTACTTCTCCTTGGGTGCTCACTGTTACATTCGTGAAGAAGAAAGATGGGAGTATGCGACTTTGTATTGATTATCGGGAGTTGAATCATGTCACCATCAAAAATAGGTATCCATTGCCACGTATTGATGACTGTTTGACCCGTTGCAGGAGCCAAATTCTTTTCAAAGATTGATCTTCGTTAGGATATCACCAATTGAAGATTAGAACGGTGACATTCCAAAAGGCGGCTTTCGGAACCTCGATACGGGCATTATGAATTCCTAGTCATGTCCTTTGGATTGACTAATGCTCTCTTTGCCTTCATGGATATGATGAACCAAAGTATTCAAGGAATATTTAGATCACTTTGTGGTCTCTTTATTGATGACATCCTTATTTATTCCAAAAGCCGTGAAGATCATGAAGCAACACTTGAGGTGACACTCCAAAAGCTTCGTGAATATAAGCTTTATGCCAAGTTGAAGAAATGCGAGTTCGGCTTGAAGAAGTAGCATTCCTTGGGCACGTGGTATCAAGTCATGGAATATCATTGACCCAATGAAAGATTGAAGCTATTCAAAGTGGGAACAACCTAAATCGATGTATAGAAATCGTAGCTTTCTCGGTTTATTTGGTTATTATCGTAGATTTGTGGAAGGATTTTCTCGAATCGCTACTCCATTGACTCGGTGACTCGAAAAGATACAAAGTTCGGTTGGGCGAAGAATGTGAGAAGAGTTTTCAAGAACTCGAGAGGAGACTTATTTCAAGACTGTTACGACAATACCATCGGCTCGGAGGATTTGTCATCTCTGATGATGCCGACGCAAAGGGTTGGGATGTGTTCTTATGCAACATGGAAAAGTTATAGCCTATGCCTCGCGACAATTCAAAGAATATGAGAGGAATTATCCTACTCGTGATGCAGAGTTAGCATTTGTTGTCTTTGCACTTAAAATTTGGAGGCATTACTTGTATGGGGAGAAAGTGGAGATCTTTACGGATCATAAAAGCCTCAAATATTTCTTCACTCAAAAGGAACTCGACATGCGACAACGGCGTTGGCTTGAAGCATTGAAAGATTATGATCGTACCATCGATACCATCACGGAAAAGCGAGCGTGGTAGGCGACGCGATTGAGTAGAAGATCATATCAAGTCTGAGTGCGATATTGTCAATATGAGGCCCATTTTGTGTGACTTGCAAAGGATGGAGATAGAGTTAAAGACTCTGGGGCGCATGTGATGATAAGCGAGTATCTGAGTAGAACCGACTTTAATCGATAAAGTTAAAGGCTGCTTTCAAGCTACGGACACTGGAGCTTATCGCATGATGAGGAAGAAAAGAAGGTGCTATGCGGAAGCAAGAATCGATGAAGAAGGAATACTTGAGTCAACTCCGGACTTTGTGTTCCTAACGACCCTAATTTAAAGTATAATATCATGATGGGGCGCACAACACACCATTTGCAATCCATCTAGGAGTACCAAAATGTATCATGATATTCGTAAATACATTTTGGTGGAGCAATATGAAGAGAGAGATAGCTTTGTTTATCTCAAGGTGTCTAACTTGTCAACGAGTTAAAGCGGAGCATCAAGTACCAAAAGGTCCATTGCAACCACTTGAAATTCCAGAATGGAAGTGGGAGCACATTACCATGGATTTCGTTCTTACGGTCTTCCTAAGGTTTCTCAAGGCATTGATGCGATTTGGGTCATTGTTGATAGATTGACCAAGTCTGCTCATTTCTTACCGATACGAGAAACTTATACACTTGAACGTCTTACTCGTATATACATAAACGAGATTGTAAGCGCATGGTATCTTGGTATCCATAGTTTACGATCGAGACCCAAGATTTACTTCACGATTTTGGGTTAGTTTGCAAAAAGCTATGAGCACAGACTTACGATTTAGCTTCGGCATATCATCCTCGAGACGGATGAACGATGGAGAAGACTATTCAAACTCTTGAAGATCTATTAAGACTCTGTGTCCTTGATTTCAAGGGAGTTGGGACAAGTTCTTACCATTGGTGGAGTTTTCCTACAACAGCAGTTATCAAGCAAGTATTGGCATGGCTCCATTGAGCGTTGTATGGAAGAAAGTGTCGTTCTCCGGTATCTTTGGGATGAGGTGGGTGAAGCAACGTTGTTGGGACCGGGAGTTGATACGTATGACTACGGAAAAGATTCAAACGATCAAAACAACGTATAAAAACCTCACAAAATCGACAAAAGAGTTATGTTGATCTTCATCGAAAGGGCGTGGAATTCGATATAGGAGATCATGTGTTGTTAAGAGTTGCTCCATTGGAAAGGAGTTACAAGATTTGAAAGAGAGGAAAACTTAATCCTCGATTCATCGGTCCATTTTAATCCTCGATCGAGTAGGGCGTGGCTATAGACTCAACTCTACCGCGAAGTATGTCTCGTGTTCATAACGTTTTTCACATATCCATGTTACGTAAATATGTGAAAGACCCGAACCACATTATTGAGTTAGAACCCGGACGAAATAGCGGAAGATTTGGCGTATGAAGAGGTTCTGTTCAAATCTTGGATAAGAAGGAACATATTCTACGCTCGAGGTTATACCTCAAGTCAAAGTTTTGTGGAGGAACCACGATGTTGAGAAATGACTTGGGAGTTAGAATCGAAATGAAATCAAGGTATCCTTACCTCTTCGACATACGTAGTCGTACCCTAATTTGAGGCGAAATTTCATAAGAAGGGAGGTTGTAAGACCCCAACTTTTATAAATAAAGATGAATTTTCTATAAATATTATTTTTGAATATTATGGAATAAATTTGATATAATGTTATAGTTGTGGGTAATATTTATAAATTTTGCAAAGTAAGCAAGTTGTTATAAAATATTCGTTTGGTGGGGAATATTCTTTTTATGGGGAATATTAAATGCGACGGCTCAATCATTAGTGGACCCTAAACGGAAGTGTTGTCGTAGTTAGAAAGCGACAAAATTATCTTTCTATAAAAATAACGGCAGAGGTGTTACCGTTAAAAGCGTTGAACTACCGGTAGTAAAAGAAAAGAATCTGGCGTAGTTGTATAGTAGCACACGTTATTGATTATTGATGCTTACGTGAGAAGTCACTTAGTTATACTCGATTATTGCTACGATAATTCTTTGCATCATATCTCTTATATTATTGATTCAATTATTGTCCACGATTATCATACGTATAATATGTTATATTATTAATTGAGACGACAAGTTATAAATGATTAATAATTGTTGAAAGATTAAAAATGTGTTGATTAAAATAAAATGATTTGTGGTAATATTTATTGATCCTTAATGTATATAAAGAGTCATTATGAGGCGTTTGTGGTAAGTTTGATTATTTTATGGGGGGCCCATATGTCATCATCTAAGAGTCTCTTCATCGATAGTATTTACCTTGTGAATAGTAATTACCTTCGCCATCGATAGTAATTACCTTCGACAATAGTAATTACCCCTTGTGAATAGTAATTACCTTCGTCGATAGTAATTACCTTTACAAAGGCGTCGAACCACTTGTCGTTTCACATTACACGTCGTCGAACCACTTGTCGTTTCACATTCAAAGCGATCGAACCACTTGTTGTTTCACATTACGGTGCGTCGAACCACTTTTCTTTTCACATCACGGTCGTCAAGCCACTTGCCTTTTCACATGGCGGGTGCTAAGCTAGAAATCTTCTATAAATAGAGGCCTAATGCTTCATTATTTTCACGAATTCATCAAGCTTTAGAGAGAGAAAGTATAGAGAGAATAAGAGAGAAAGAAGAAGAGTATTTTGTCACTACACTACTGCAGTATTCAATCTCCTACCAAATGTAAGGGGTGTTATTCTTTCTTATTCATGAAGAGAATTGTTGTTATTCCATTGCTTATGATTACATTGGAATAACATGTATCGTGGTTTACCCTATACTTGGTGACATTCTTCTATTATTCTTTGGAACATCACATGCATGTGTTTTACAGGACACGGTTAAAATCTTCATTATTATTACATTGGAACATCCACATGCATGTGTTTTACACGGACACTGGTTCCGTCTTTATTATTATACTGTTGGAACATCACATGCATGTGTTTTACACGGACTGGTTCCGCTTTTCTTTATTATTATTACGTTGAACATCACATGCATGCGTTTTACTGTGGGACTGGTTCCGTTATTTATTATACATTGGAATAACCTTGCTTTGTGCGGATCTATCGCATGCATGGTGATTTCTTTTGTTATTCCATTTTTTATTATACCCGGTTGGTTAAAACTTTGACTTCTATACTCCATGAAATTAGTAGAATATCCTTGATATTTGCGCTTCATCGAAGATATCTTTCATGGAAATATTCTTACGATCATTCTTGAATTTTACTCTACAAAGCGATATCATGTTGATAATTTGGGACGTTAATAATTCTGGATAAAATAATTCTTGAACTTGTTTTATTGAATTCTTATATCATTGTCATCATCCTCATGTTTATATTATGTTGAAAGTCATCACATGTTTTGTAGTGCATAGATGGACTTGGTATGATTATGACCGAGAGACTATTGGTGTAATCATGGCCGTAATGTTACAAATGATATGATAAAAATCCTCGATTGGGTAGTAGTGCATTGATGGATGATTGTTGGCATGATCATGACCATTAATGAATACACAACTATTCTTGGCCGTAGTGCATGAATAATTGTGGTCGTGATACTAAAGAATATCCTTGGTAGTAGTGTGGGGTGATTCGATGATGTGGAATATTTATTAAAGTCGAGTCTCGGCTATAACTTGATGAAAAACCTTTTAAATCATAAAAGATAGTAGATTTTATTTTCTACTTGACTCTTTTAATGGATTCTTTGGTTCATTGTAGTTAAACTTGATGTTCATTATATTTTATCGGTTTAACACTTTGTTGTAGGCTAATGATAATTTATTACGCATTATCTTAGTCATAATATTTCTTCTTGAGCTAGTTGAGCTCACCCTTTCTTTCTTTGTTCTCTTGAAGGAAATGAGAATATATTGGGAGACGAGTCGGGGAATGGAGTAATGGCCGAGGAGGATAGCATTAGTAATCCTCACTATTACGTGAAATAGTGTGATAATAATTGTAATGAGGACTCCTTTTGAGTTTGTATAATATCTAGTAGACAATATTTGTATTCAAACTCACGATTTATATCAGTATTTATACACGACAGTTATATTAGTAAGTTGTATTTAAATTACATACCATGTATCGACTACCCAAGATGGGTGATGTATACCTATTTTTGGGGGCGTCACAAAATATATCCAACATTTATATCCACATAAAATAAATATTTGCTTATCATATGAATCAATAATTAATTATTCACAAATAATATTACAGAATCACATTTATGACAACCGGTAATTCTTAGGAAAGAGGGGCTTTCAATAAGAATTTCTCCTTCATTGGGCGCCTTGATTAGGTGGACCGAACTCTCCTCGTGTAACCTTCAGACATTGCCAATAATTTATCTAATAATATTATTCAAATAATATGAGTTATTGATCCGATAATGGGAAATACTTTCGTGCCATGACAATTATTGAAACAACAATAATATAAAATATCAACGCAAAGAATTATTGAATCAATAAAATAAAATATTGAATAGTAACTATCGTAACAATTATTGAGTAGTGCCTTCTTTACGTAAGGATCAATAATTCATCAATCTTCATGCATCCACGCGTATTCATCGTATTTTAACCCACGGGTATTCCAACAAAGTGTTAAGCAGTAATAACTACGCCATTATTTATAAAACTCAAACTTTTATTTTATTCATCCGAAAATTATTACGTTATGGGGCCCTAATTGATCTGCGTCGTGCATACGAATATTCCCCTACAACAAGAATATTCCACGACCAAATGAATATTCCCAAACAACAATGATTATTTTATAACCACTTGCATATTTTGCAAAATTTGCACATTTCACCCATAACCAGAGAATTATATCAAATTAATACCTTATTATTTCATAATAATAAGAAATTCAATTTTATTTATAATAAGTTGGGGTCTTACAACCTCCCTCCTTATGAAATTTCGACCTCGAAATTGACATAATATACAGTGTTTGAAAAGGCGAGGATACCTCGCTTTCATTTTCGATTCCAACTCCCGTGTCATTTCTTCAATAGCATGATTTCTCCACAAAACCTTAACTTGTGGTATAACCTTGGTGCGTAGGACATGCTCTTTCCTATCCAAGATCTTAACAGGTACTTCTTCGTACGTTAAATCTTCGGCTATCTCGTCTGGTTCTAACGCAATAATATGATTCAGGTCGTCCACATATTTACGTAACATCGATACATGAAAAACGTTATGAACACGCGATATACTTAGTGTTAAGGCAAGTCTATAGGCCACAGTTCCTACTCGATCGAGGATTTCAACTAAATCGAAGGCTTGAGCTTTCTTCTCTTCATTAACTCTTACTTTTAGAATAACGCATTCTTGACCTTCTTTTTTAAATAAAAAGGAATTTCCTTTATTTATTATTTTGAAATAGTAAGGGTTGATTTGATTAATGTGGATAGTTAAGGGTTAAATATGCAAATATTTCAAAATAAGCAAGTGGTTATAAAATATTCATTATCGTTTGGGAATATTCGTTTGGTCGTGGAATATTCGATCATTGGGAATATTCGCATTTACTGCGCAAATACCATGTGTGGGCCCCATAACTAAAAAGTGATTGGATGAAGAAAACGACAAATATAAGTTGTTTTTAAATAACTACAGAAGTTGTTACCAAGTAATATCGTTGAATACCCTATGGTAAAAACACACTAATAATGTTGTCGAACAAAGAAGATACCAGTATTGCACCAATTATTGATTCTTACGTAAGAAGGCACTACTCAATAATGGTTAAGAATTATCGCTCAAAGATTTTATCGAAGTTAATAATTGTCGCTATTGATATTTTATATTGTCGTTGTTTCAATAATGTCATTACACAAGATTTTCATTATCGGCAATAATTCATATTATATCAATAATATTATTAGATAACATTATTGGCAATGTCTAGAAAGTTCTCGCCTAAGGAGAGGTTTGGTCACCTAATTGCGCTACGCCAAGAAGAAGAAATTTTATCGAAAGCCCCTCTTTCTCGAACCGCCTCGTCATCAATATTGTGATTCTCGTAATATTATTTGTGAATAATTAATTATTGATTTATATGATGAGGAAAATATTGATTTTATGTGGATATAGATGGAGAAAATTTTAAATGACAATTGTTGAAAATTAATATTTTATCTTTTTCTCGATAAAATAATTCATTTAAATATATTATTTTAATAATATATTAACTCTGTGATATTTTTACAAATCTAATGTGGGATATATGAGTATACGAGGAGGAAGAGTATTTTTGTTGCAATAAATGTTTAAAACATGTTAAACATGCTTCATGGACCCCATTTATCGATCAAATTTGATTATAAATTTGTAAAATCGCCCGCTTGTGGATTTTTGGCCAATTTCTATTTGGAATTTGGAAAACTTTCTTCTCGCAAAGTTGTAGAGAATTGAATTTCCTATAAAACTCGCGAGATTCGAATTTTCTGATGAAAGGGCTATTTATTATGAATTATTGAAGTTCAAGTTCAAATAATTAATTTTTTAAGTTTTAATTATTTATTTTATGAAAAACGTTTTTATCATTTTTTTCTAGAAGGTGGTATGTGGGAAATGCTAGATCTGAATTCTAAGGTTATGTGTATGAATTTATATATATATATATATATTAATTTATTAAATTTTTCGCTTTGTGTGTTTCTAAGCAATTTCCTATAAATAGGTGCTTAGGTTAGAATTGAAAATCACACCGTAAATCAAGTTTTTCTCTATATTATCGAGTTTATTCTTGTGAGTATTTTGAGTATACTTTGAGTATTGCTATACGGTGCAAGTCCAAGTCATAGCTATATATCCTGTTTCAAATGTAAGATCGATCTTTCGAGGTAAGTGGATATTATTTTTTTCAGAATGATATTATTTCTTCAATATCATTATATCAAATGTTGATCCAAGTTTTTATCAAATTTGGAACTTTTTTTCATGCTCTGGGTTATTATTCATGGGTTACTATTCATGAGTTACTATTCACGAAGTTACTATTCACGAAGTTACTATTCACGAAGTTACTATTCATTTAGTACTATTCACGTAAGTACTATTCAAGCGTGAAGATGTTTTTTGTGGAATTTCTATCTTTGGTGTCTGAGTTACTATTCACGATATCTAAGACTATTCACGATACAAGACTATTCACGATACTCAAGACTATTCAACCTAAAAAATAAAATTTCTTCTTTTCGTCCAAAATATCTATTCGGATACTAACTCGATCAGATCCATGTTTTGATCATTCTCGAATTTTACACCACTATGATTATTTTTGAGGTATTTTTGGGCGTGGATAAAACCAAGTACTAATCCTTAATCCTTAATCTCTTGTCATTTTGTTTCAATCGATTCGCTTTTTTAAAAATATTTTCATCATCCTCGCCTTTAAATGATGATATTATTGAATATCTTCGGCCCAGAAGCAAAAAGATGAATGATTTCAAGAATATCTTTGGCCTCAGAAAGCAAAAGATGAATGTGTGTCGAGATGAATACGATCGATTGATTAATATCTTTCGCCTCAGAGCAAAAAAGATGAATGTGTTTAAATGAATACGACTAATCGATGAATATCTTTCGCTCAGAAAAAAAAGATGAATATTTGATTCCGTATGTATATCGATTGATGTTGTTACAGGATAAAATATTGATGATGGATCGTTAAATTCATAGATTATAGTAGATTTCATTCTACGTAACTCTTCTATGAATTATTATTTCACCGCATGTAATATTGATCTCAAACTGTTGTCTATCAGATTCTATCGATTTTTCCTCGTCAAGACTAACGATAATTTGTCAGATATTATCTTAGTCATAATATTCTTTATCGGGCTAGTCGAGCTCACCCTTTTCCTCGTTGTTCCATTTTTCTTCTCGTGAGGAGCTAGAATGTAATGTAGTACTAGCTCTGAAAAATGGAATGAAGGTTCTAGAGAGAGTTGTTTAGTAGTCCTCACCATTTTGTAAAATAATGAATCAATAATTATGATGGGGATTTATTTCAGTATGTGGATATTGTCTGTAAGACAATATTATATTTAAACTCATTAAGATATATTGTCGTATTTCACACTACATTTGTATTATTCAAGTCAGTAGTTTGCTTTTTGTACCATGTATTCATGCACTCGTAACGGGTGTTGTGTATACCTATTTTGGGGGCGCCACAGCTTGGTATCGTAGCTTAGGATACGATCTCCATGAGATCGGGAATAAAACCAGAGGGAGAGACGAGTAAATCCTTCGCTAAAGGTGTCCTACCTAAGCTTATTTGTTAGTTGGTCAAGATATAGGATATTATGTGATATATCGATTTTTAATTAACCCTTATTTTATGACAAAGATTTGAGAATGTCGATCGAGAATATTAATAAAGGAGTAAATGAGACCGTGGAGATGCCTCAGATTTCACCAACGAGGAGAACGCGGCAACAGTCGGGCAATGTTCCTCCCGTGAACAACACCACCGAAAGCGATGATGAACGAGGGATGTTTAGAAGCTTTTTGCGCTCATGCAAAAATCGCATTTAGGAGACTCGTGTTCAAAATACAGAGGAAATGATAGAATTACCGTGGTCACAAACCAAGCAGCTCAAAGAGTCGGGACCACCTGCACTCGGGGAAAGTTTGATCCGATTAAGGCGAGACGGGTCAAACAAATTACCAAGATATTCGATGTCTGGGATGCACGGAGGAACAGAAAGTTCCATTCGCCACTTTTATGTTCCGTGTGGCAGGCAGACATCGGTGTGGAATCAGGAAGTTGCACTCCATCCAACCGCACTCAAAGATGTCATGGGAGACGCTTTCAGAAACAAGCTCAATGACAAGTACTTCCCCGAAAGTATTCGGCTATACGAAGGAAGTGGAGTTTATTAGACTAGAGCAGTAATAATACGACGATTTGTCCCAAAGACGAGGCGTAAGTTCATGAGTTATCTGTGTTTGCACCTCATTTGGTGGAGAATGAGGAACGATGACGCGGATGTTTCGAGAGGTTTGAAACCCGACATACGCCAAGATCTCATTTCTCATAAATTTTCTCTATTCGAGATGTTGTCACAAACAGGCTCAATTGTTAGAGCGAGATAACGAAAGTACGCTCAACCGAGGGACCATAACCGTGGATCATATCAAGATAGTAGCCATCGTAATAACGATAACCAAACGGAGAAAAGAAGAATACAGTATAAAGGCAGAACCACTCGGTGGTAATCGTGGCCATGAAAATAGAAGAAGTTTAGCCTGGGAGGAGATTTTAAAAGAGGAGATTCAACAACCACCATGTGAAGACGCCGCCAAGAAGAACTAGTTTTATGGAGGAGAACCACCACCCATCATATGTTACAAATGCGGAAAGAGGGACATATCACCAAACCGCCCACAACAGCTTTAAGGTATGCTATAATTGTGGAAAAGAAGGACATATCGCCGAGATCAGACGATATCGAAAACCTAGTTCAATGGGAATGGTGACTCAAAAGGATGTCCCGTAAAAGTCAAAGTCAACGATTCCGGAAGAGCGCTTTGTCGTGATCGGTCAAAATGCAAGGAACCCGAACGGTTAGCACAAGTTAGTTAATTATAAATTTTGCTAAGTATATACCTTACTAGATATTGGTTCTACCCATTCTTTTTATCTCTCTTATCTTGCGCCAACGCTTAAACTCGATTTCACGAGAAATTAAACTTTGACCTATCTCGTGGAAACTCCATTAGAGAAACTTTCATCACATCCGTTGTTTATAAATCTTGCTTGATTCAAGTTGGCACTATCACATTTACCGTTAACCTTATTTCTATAGAGATATTTGTTTTTGATGTGATTTTAAGGTTAACTACTCATCACGCCAAATTGATTATTTTCGTAAGGTCATAGTTTTCATATTCCTAAGCAAACCCGTTATTCAATTCAAGCAATCAAACCATCAGTAGTCAAACATTTTCATATCAAGCCATGAAGTCATTCGCTTATTACGGATGTCAAGTTTTCTTAGTCCATGTTATGGATTTGAATAAAGACACGCCGATTTGAATAATATTCCCGTTGTTATTGATTTTTCCCGACGATTTCAAGAATTTTTCGCTTACTCCCAAAGTCTCGATATTAAATTTTGTATCGACTTTGAACCCCAGACAAAACTCATTTCTAAAATCTCACATCGAATGGCTCCTATTGAACTTCGTGAGTTAAAATTCAACTATAGAATTTGGTACCGAGTTTTTTATTTTGTGACTTCCTTTGTGGAATTCACCTGCGCGCTCTCTAGTAGGGACGCCATATTCGGCGATAGTAAATCGATAGGTGTCATTGTGACGCATATCCAAGATTGGGATATGAGTCACAGCTTGAGAGCAACCTAAGTCGCAAGAATCGAAAGACGAGCTTTCTAGGCTTAGTTGGTTATTATCTGAGATTCGTCAAGGATATTCTCTAATCGCTATTCCATTAACGCAAAATTGACTCGTAGAGATACAAAATTCGAATGGAGCAAGGAATGTGGGAAGAGCTTCAAGAACTCAAGAGGAGACTCATTTCAAAGACATGTTCGATCATGCCATCCCGAAAAGTTTAACGTAGGTAGCCGACGCGATGAGTAGAAGATCATATGCGGAACGAAAAGGATGATGTCAAGTATACGACAGAGCCAACTTTAATAGAAAAAGTTAAGATCGCTCAAGCCACCGAATTTGAAAGTCGATGCGCGTATGAAGAAGAAAGTACAAGAAGGAGCTATTCCTAAGCTTAGAATCGATGAAGAAGGAATACTTCGAGTCCACTCTAGACTTTCAGGTTCCTAACGACTGATTTGAAGTACAAGATTATGATGGAGGCACACAATACGCCATTTGCAATCCATCCTCGAAGTACTAAAATGTATCGTGATCTTTCACATACATTTTGGTGGAACAATATGAAGAGAGAGATTGCAAAGTTTATCTCGATGTGTTTAACTTGCTAACGTAAAAGGCGAGCATCTTGTACCTAAGGGTCCGCTGCAACCACTGAGATTCCTGAATGGAAGTGGGAACACATTACTATGGATTTCACATACGGGTCTTCCCGCGGCTTTCAAGGCATCAATGCTATTTGGGTTATTGTTGATAGATTAACCAAGTCCGCTTCATTTTTACCGATACGAGACTTATTCCTTGAACGCTTTCTCTCAGATGTACGTAAATGAGATTGTGAGATTGCATGGCATGCCAAGATCCATAGTTTTAGATCGTGACCCAAGATTCACTTCATGATTTTTTAGGCAAGTTAGAAAGCTATGGGCACTAATTTATTTATCTGGCTTTGGCATACCATCCTCAAACCGGATGGGCAATCGTAAAGGACTACTCAAACTCCAAAGATATATTAAAACTCGTGGTCCTAGATTTCAAAGGAAGTTGGGATAAGTACTTGCCATCGGTGGAATTCTCATACAACAATAGTTATTAAACAAATATAGGCATGGTTCCATTCAAGCATTATATGGATTTAAAAATGTCGCTCTCCAATATGTTGGGATGAGGGGGTGAAGCAACATTGTTGGGACCCGAAAGTTAGTACGTATGATCACCGAAAAGATCCAAATGATTCGACAACGATACAAAACAAGACAAGATCGATAAAAGAGTTATGCGGATCTTCATCGAAAGGACGTGGAATTTAATGTAGGGGATCATGTATTGTCATGAAGTTGCTTCCATGGAAGGGAGTTACAAGATTTGGGAAGAGAGGAAAGCTCAATCCACGATTTATCTGGTCCATTTCAAATTTTCGACCGAGTAGGAAATGTAGCCTATGATTTCAAGCATCTCCGAGTATGTCTCGTGTTCATAATGTGTTTCACATATCCGCATTTCAGAAATATGTGAAAGACCCCAACCACGTTATAGAAGTTAGAACCCGGACGAGATAGCCAAGACTTAACGTATGAGGAGGTACCTGCCAAGATTTTGGATAGAAGGAGCATGTCCCACGCCAAGAAAGGTTATACCACAAGTTAAAGTTTTGTGGAGGAATCATGCTATAGAGGAAATGACCGGGAATTGAAACTAAATGAAAGCGAGGTATCCTCACCTTTTCAAAAACACTGTGTACGCACGCCAATTTCGAGGACTTAAATTTCATAAGGAGGGAGGTCAGAAGACCTCAAAATTTTTTTAAATAAAAAGGAATTTCCTTTATTTATTATTTTGAAATAGTAAGGGTTGATTTGATTAATGTGGATAGTTAGGGTTAAATATGCAAATATTTCAAAATAAGCAAGTGGTTATAAAATATTCATTATCGTTTGGGAATATTCGCTTGGTCGTGGAATATTCAGACATTTGGGAATATTCGCATTTACACGCAAAATGCAATGTGGGCCCCATAACTAAAAGTGATTGGATGAAGAAAACGACAAATATAAGTTGTTTTTAAATAACTACAGAAGTTGTTGTTACAAGTATATCGCTTGAATACCGGTGGTAAAAAACACACTAATACGCTGTTGTCGAACAAGAAATACCAGTATCGCACCAATTATTGATTCTTACGAAGAAGGCACTACTCAATAATGGTTACGTGAATTATCGCTCAAAGATTTTATCGAAAGTTAATAATTGTCAAGCATTGATATTTTATATCATCGTTGTTTCAATAATTGCACATTACACAAAGATTTTCATTATCGAAGCAATAATTCATATTATCTCAATAATATTATTAGATAACATTATTGGCAATGTCTAGAAAGTTCTCGTTCTAAGGAGAGGTTTGGTCACCTAATCAAGGCGCCAAGAAGAAGAAATTTTATCGAAAGCCCCTCTTCCTGAACCGCCTCGTTGTCACAATATTGTGATTCTCGTAATATTATTTGTGAATAATTAATTATTGATTTATATGATGAGGAAAATATTGATTTTATGTGGATATAGATGGAGAAAAATTTTAAATGACAATTGTTGAAAATTAATATTTTATCTTTTTCTCGATAAAATAATTCATTTAAATATATTATTTTAATAATATATTAACTCTGTGATATTTTTACAAACGAATGTGGGATATATGAGTATACGAGGAGGAAGAGTATTTTTGTTGCAATAAATGTTTAAAACATGTTAAACATGCTCTGGGGACCCCATTTATCGATCAAATTTGATTATATTTGTAAAATCGCCCGCTTGTGGATTTTTGGCCAATTTCTATTTGGAATTTGGAAAACTTTCTTCTGCAAAGTTGTAGAGAATTGAATTTCCTATAAAACTCGCGAGATTCGAATTTTCTGATGAAAGGGCTATTTATTATGAATTATTGAAGTTCAAGTTCAAATAATTAATTTTTGAAGTTTTAATTATTTATTTTATGAAAACGTTTTTTTTTATCATTTTTTTCTAGAAGGTGGTATGTGGAAATGCTAGGATCAGAATTCTAAGGTATGTGATGAATGAATATATATATATATATATATATTAATTTATTAAATTTTTCGCTTTGGTGTTCTAAGCAATTTCCTATAAATAGGTGCTTAGGTTAGAATTGAAAATCACACCGTAAAATCAAGTTTTCTCTCTATATTATCGAGTTTATTCTTGTGAGTATTTTGAGTATACTTTGAGTATTGCTATACTTGCAAGTCCAAGTCATAGCCTATATCCTGTTTTCAAATGTAAGATCGATCTTTCGAGGTAAGTGGATATTATTTTTTTCAGAATGATATTATTTCTTCAATATCATTATATCAAATGTTGATCCAAGTTTTTATCAAATTTGGAACTTTTTCATGCTCTGGGTTACTATTCATGGGTTACTATTCATGAGTTACTATTCACGAAGTTACTATTCATGAAGTTACTATTCACGAAGTTACTATTCACGAAGTAGTACTATTCATGAAGTAAGCGTGAAGATGTTTTTTGTGGAATTTCTATCTTTTGGTGTCTGAGTTACTATTCACGATATAAGACTATTCACGATACAAGACTATTCACGATACTAAGACTATTCAACCTAAAAATAAAATTTCTTCTTTTCGTCTAAAATATCTATTCGGATACTAACTCGATCAGATCCATGTTTTGATCATTCTCGAATTTTACACCACTATGATTATTTTTGAGGTATTTTTGGGCGTGGATAAAACCAAGTACTAATCCTTAATCCTTAATCCTTGTCATTTTGTTTCATCGATTCGCTTTTTTTAAAAATATTTTCATCATCCTCGCCTTAAATGATGATATTATTGAATATCTTCGGCCAGTAAAAAAAAGATGAATGATTTCAAGAATATCTTTGGCCTCAGAGTGCAAAAGATGAACAGTGTTGAGATGAATACGACCGATTGATTAATATCTTTGGCCTCAGAGTGCAAAGATGAACATGTTTAAATGAATACGACTAATCGATGAATATCTTCGCCTCAGAAAAAAAGATGAATATTTGATTCCGTATGTATATCGATTGATGTTGTGGATAAAATATTGATGATGGACCGTTAAATTCATAGATTATAGTAGATTTCATTCTCTACGTAACTCTTCTATGAATTATTATTTTTCACATGTAATATTGATCCAAACTTGTCATTTCTATCAGATTCTATCGATTTTTCCCTCGTCAAGACTAACGATAATTTGTCAGATATTATCTTAGTCATAATATTCTTTATCGGGCTAGTTGAGCTCACCCTTTTCCTTGTTGTTCCATTTTTTTCTTCGTGAGGCTAGAATGTAATGTAGTACTAGCCTGGGTATGGAATGAAGGTTCTGTAGAGAGTTGTTTAGTAGTCCTCACCATTTTTGTAAAATAATGAATCAATAATTATGATGGGGATTTATTGAGTATGTGGATATTGTCTGTAAGACAATATTATATTTAAACTCATTAAGATATATTGTCGTATTTCACACTACATTTGTATTATGAAGTCAGTAGTTTGCTTTTTTGCACCATGTATTCGGGCGCACTCGTAACGGGTGTCAGGTATACCTATTTTGGGGGCGCCACAGCTTGGTATCGTAGCTTAGGATATGATCTCTCCATGAGATCGGGAATAGAACAGAGGGAGAGACGAGTAAATCCTTCGCTAAAGGTGTCCTACCTAAGCTTATTTGTTAGTTGGTCAAGATATAGGATATTATGTGATATATCGATTTTTTAATTAACCCTTATTTTATGACAAGATTTGAGAATGTCGATCGAGAATATTAACAAAGGAGTAAATGAGACCGTGGAGATGCCTCAGATTTTACCAACGAGGAGAACGCGGCAACAGTCGGGCAATGTTCCTCCCGTGAACAACACCAACCGAAAGCGTATGATGAACGAGGGATGTTTAGAAGCTTTTTGCAGCTCATGCAAAATCGCACGAGGAGACTCGTGTTCAAAATATACAGAGGAAATGATAAGAATTCACTCGTGGTCACAACCAAGCTTCAAAGAGTGGGACCACTGTAATTCGGGGAAAGCCGGATCCGATTAAAGTGAGACGGGTCAAACAAATTACCAAGATATTCGATGTCTGGGATGCACGAGGAACAGAAAGTTCCATTCGCCACCTTTTATGTTCCGTGGCGAGGCAGACATCGGTGGGAATCAGGAAGCGCACTCCATCCAACCGCACTCAAAGATGTCATGGGAGACGCTTTCAGAAAACAGCTTCAATGACAAGTACTTCCCCGAAAGTATTCGGCTATACGGAAGGAAGTGGAGTTTATTAGATCAGAAAGTAATAACACGACGGTGTCCCAAAGACGAGGCGTAAGTTCATGAGTTATCTGTGTTTGCACCTCATTTGGTGGAGAATGAGGAACGATGACGCGGATGTTTCGAGAGGTTTGAAACCCGACATACGCCAAGATCTCATTTCTCATAAATTTTCTCTATTGAGATGTTGTCAATGTGGCTCTCATTGTTAGAGCGAGATAACGAGTACGCTCAACCGAGGGACCATAACCGTGGATCATATCAAGATAAGTAGCCATCGTAATAACGATAACCAAATGGAGAAAGAAGAATACGTATTAAAAGCAGAACCACTCCCGTGGTAATCGTGGCCATGAAAATAGAAGAAGCGAGCCTGGGAGGAGATTTTAAAAGAGGAGATTCAACAACCACCATGTGAAGACGCGCCCAAGAAGAACTAGTTTTATGGAGGAGAACGACCACCCATCAGATATGTTACAAATGCGGAAAGAGGGACATATCACCCAAACCGCCCACAACAGCTTTAAGGTATGCTATAATTGTGGAAAAGAAGGACATATCGCCGAGATCAGACGATATCGAAACCTAGTTCAATGAATGGTGACTCAAAAGATGTCCCGTAAAAGTCAAAGTCAACGATTCTTCGGAAGAGAGCTTTGTCGTGATCGGTCAAAATGCAAGGAACCCGAACGGTTAGCACACAAGTTAGTTAATTATAAATTCGCTAAGTATATACCTTACTAGATATTGGTTCTACCCATTCTTTATCTCTCTTACTTGCGCCAACGCTTAAACTCGATTCACGAGAAATTAGACTTTGACCTATCTCGTGGAGACTCCATTAGAGAAACTTTCATTACATCCGCTGTTTATAAAATCTTGCTTGATTCAAGTGGCACTATCACATTACCGTTAACCTTATTTCTATAGAGATATTTTTTTTGATGTGATTTTAAGGTTAACTACTCATCACGCCAAATTGATTATTTTCGTAAGGTCATAGTTTTCATATTCCTAAGCAAACCCGTTATTCAATTCAAGCAATCAAACCATCAGAAGTCAAACATTTTCATATCAAGCCATGAAGTCATTCGCTTATTACGGATGTCAAGTTTTCTTAGTCCATGTTATGGATTTGAATAAAGACACGCCGATTTGAATAATATTCCGTTGTTATTGATTTTTTCCCGACGATTTTCAAGAATTTTTCGCTTACTCCCAAAGCCTCGATATTAAATTTTGTATCGATTTTGAACCCAGACAAAACTCATTTCTAAAATCTCATATCGAATGGCTCCTATTGAACTTCGTGAGTTAAAATTCAACTATAGAATTTGGTACCGAGCCTTTATTTTGTGACTTCCTTTCAGGAATTCACCCAAGCCGCACTCTCGTAGGGACGCCATATTCGCAAGCGATAAGTAAATCGATAGGTGTCATTGTGACGCATATCCAAGATTGGGATATGAGTCACAGCTTGAGAGCAACCTAAGTCAAGAATCGAAAAGACGTAGCTTTTAGGCTTAGTTGGTTATTATCTGAGATTCGTCAAGGATATTCTCGAATCGCTATTCCATTAACGCAAATTGACTCAGAGAGATACAAAATTCGAATGGAGCAAGGAATGTGGGAAGAGCTTCAAGAACTCAAGAGGAGACTCATTTCAAAGACATGTTCGATCACGCCATCCCGAAAAGTTTAACGGTAGCCGACGCGATGAGTAGAAGATCATATGCGGAACGAAAAGGATGATGTCAAGTATACGACAGAGCCAACTTTAATAGAAAAAGTTAAGATCGCTCAAGCCACCCAACCCTTGAAATGATGCGTATGAAGAAGAAAGTACAAGAAGGAGCTATTCCTAAGCTTAGAATCGATGAAGAAGGAATACTTCGAGTCCACTCTAGACTTTCAGGTTCCTAACGACTGATTTGAAGTACAAGATTATGATGGAGGCACACAATACGCCATTTGCAATCCATCCTCGAAGTACTAAAATGTATCGTGATCTTCACATACATTTTGGTGGAACAATATGAAGAGAGAGATTGCAAAGTTTATCTCGATGTGTTTAACTTGCCAACGGTAAAAAGGCGAGCATCTTGTACCTAAGGGTCCGCTGCAGAACCACTTGAGATTCCTGAATGGAAGTGGGAACACATTACTATGGATTTCGTTATAGGTCTTCCCGCGGTTTTTCAAGGCATCAATGCTATTTGGGTTATTGTTGATAGATTAACCAAGTTCCGCTTCATTTTTACCGATACGAGAGACTTATTCCTTGAACGCCTTTTCTCGTATGTACGTAAATGAGATTGTGAGATTGCATGGCATGCCAAGATCCATAGTTTTAGATCGTGACCCAAGATTCACTTCATGATTTTGGGTTAGGTTAGAAAGCTACGGGCACTAATTTATTTATCTGGCTTGGCATACCATCCTCAAACGGATGGGCAATCGTAAAGGACTACTCAAACTCTCAAGATATATTAAAACTCGTGTCCTAGATTTCAAAGGAAGTCGATAAGTATTTGCCATTGGTGGAATTCTCATACAACAATAGTTATTAAACAAATATAGGCATGGTTCCATTCAAGCATTATATGGATTAAAAATGTCGCTCTCCAATATGTTGGGATGAGGTGGGTGAAGCAACATTGTTGGGACCCGAAGTTAGTACGTATGACTCACCGAAAAGATCCAAATGATTCGACAACGATACAAACCAAGACAAGATCGATAAAAGAGTTATGGATCTTCATCGAAAGGACGTGGAATTTAATGTAGGGGATCATGATTGTCATGAAGTTGCTTCCATGGAAGGGAGTTACAAGATTTGGGAAGAGAGGAAAGCTCAATCCACGATTTATCTGGTCCATTTCAAATTCTCGACCGAGTAGAAATGTAGCCTATAGACTCACGTTATCTCCGAGTATGTCTCGTGTTCATAATGTGTTTCACATATCTCGCATTTTTCAGAATATGTGAAAGACCCCAACCACGTTATAGAAGTTAGAACCGGACGAGATAGCCAAGACTTAACGATGAGGAGGTACCGCCAAGATTTTGGATAGAAGGAGCATGTCCCACGCCAAGAAAGGTTATACCACAAGTTAAAGTTTTGTGGAGGAATCATGCTATAGAGGAAATGACCGGGAATTGAAACGAAATGAAAGCGAGGTATCCTCACCTTTTCAAAACACTGTGTACGTGACGCCAATTTCGAGGACTAAATTTCATAAGGAGGGAGGTCAGAAGACCTCAAATTTTTTTAAATAAAAAGGAATTTCCTTTATTTATTATTTTGAAATAGTAAGGGTTGATTTGATTAATGTGGATAGTTAAGGGTTAAATATGCAAATATTTCAAAATAAGCAAGTGGTTATAAAATATTCATTATCGTTTGGGAATATTCGTTTGGTCGTGGAATATTCGATCGCTTTGGGAATATTCGTACGACTGCACAAAGCCCATGTGTGGGCCCCATAACGGAAAAGTGATTGGATGAAGAAAACGACAAATATAAGTTGTTTTTAAATAACTACAGTAGTTGTTACCAAGTATCATCATTGAATACCCTATGGTTAAAACACACTAATACGCCATTGTCGAACAAGAAGACACCAGTATTGCACCAATTATTGATTCTTACGTAGAAGAAGGCACTACTCAATAATGGTTAAGAATTATCGCTCAAAGATTTTATCGAGTTAATAATTGTCGTCATTGATATTTTATATTATATCGTTGTTTCAATAATTGTCATTACACAAGATCTTTCATTATCGGCAATAATTCATATTATCCTAATAATATTATTAGATAACATTATTGGCAATGTCTAGAAAGTTCTCGCCTAAGGAGAGGTTTGGTCACCTAATTGCGCCGCCAAGAAGAAGAAATTTTATCGAAAGCCCTCTTTCCTGAACCGCCCGTTGTCAATATCATTGTGATTCTCGTAATATTATTTGTGAATAATTAATTATTGATTTATATGATGAGGAAAATATTGATTTTATGTGGATATAGATGGAGAAAATTTTTAAAATGACAATTGTTGAAAATTAATATTTTATCTTTTTCTCGATAAAATAATTCATTTAAATATATTATTTTAATAATATATTAACTGTGATATTTTTACAACTAATGTGGGATATATGAGTATACGAGGAGGAAGAGTATTTTGTTGCAATAAATGTTTAAAACATGTTAAACATGCTTGGGGACCCCATTTATCGATCAAATTTGATTATAAATTTGTAAAATCGCCCGCTTGTGGATTTTTGGTCAATTTCTATTTGGAATTTGGAAAACTTTCTTCTGCAAAGTTGTAGAGAATTGAATTTCCTATAAAACTCGCGAGATTCGAATTTTCTGATGAAAGGGCTATTTATTATGAATTATTGAAGTTCAAGTTCAAATAATTAATTTTTTGTAAGTTTTAATTATTTATTTTATGAAAACGTTTTTTTTATTTTTTTCTAGAAGGTGGCATGTGGGAAATGCTAGGATCTGAATTCTAAGGTTGATGTATGAATTATATATATATATATATATATTAATTTATTAAATTTTCGCTTTGGTGTTCTAAGCAATTTCCTATAAATAGGTGCTTAGGTTAGAATTGAAAATCACACCGTAAATCAAGTTTTCTCTCTATATTATCGAGAGTTTATTCTTGTGAGTATTTTGAGTATACTTTGAGTATTGCTATATACGGCAAGTCCAAGTCATAGCCTATATCCTGTTTCACTTGTAAGACCGATCTTTCGAGGTAAGTGGATATTATTTTTTTCAGAATGATATTATTTCTTCAATATCATTATATCAAATGTTGATCTCAAGTTTTTATCAAATTTGGAACTTTTTCATGCTCGGGTTACTATTGGGTTACTATTCATGGGTTACTATTCATGAGTTACTATTCACGAAGTTACTATTCACGAAGTTACTATTCACGAAGTTATTCTATTCTACGAAAGTACTATTCATAAGCGTGAAGATGTTTTTGTGGAATTTCTATCTTTTTGTGTCTGAGTTACTATTCACGTGATATTGCAAGACTATTCACGATACTAAGACTATTCACGATACCAAGACTATTCAATTTAAAAATAAAATTTCTTCTTTCGTCCAAAATATCTATTCGGATACTAACTCGATCAGATCCATGTTTTGATCATCTCGAATTTTACACCACTATGATTATTTTTGAGGTATTTTGGGCGTGGATAAAACCAAGTACTAATCCTTAATCCTTAATCCTTGTCATTTTGTTTCATCGGATTCGCTTTTTAAAAATATTTTTCATCATCCTCGCCTTAAATGATGATATTATTGAATATCTTCGCCCAGTAAAGCAAAAGATGAATGATTTCAAGAATATCTTTGGCTCAGAGTAAAAGATGAATGTGTGTCGAGATGAACACGACCGATTGATTAATATCTTTGGCCTCAGAGTAAAAAGATGAACAGTGTTTAAATGAAATATGATTAATCGATGAATATCTTCGCCTCAGAGAGCAGCAAAGATGAATATTTGATTCCAGATGTATATCGATTGATGTTACAGGATAAAATATTGATGATGGATCGTTAAATTCATAGATTATAGTAGATTTCATTCTCTACGTAACTCTTCTATGAATTATTATTTCATTTCGCGTAATATTGATCTCAAACTTGTTGCCTATTGTATTCTATCGATTTTTTTCCTCGTCAAGACTAACGATAATTTGTCAGATATTATCTTAGTCATAATATTCTTTATCGGGCTAGTTGAGCTCACCCTTTTCCTTGTTGTTCCATTTTTCTTCTCGTGGAGGAATGTAGAATGTATGGAATGAAGGTTCTAGTACTAGCCTGGGTATGGAATGAAGGTTCTAGAGAGAGTTGTTTAGTAGTCCTCACCATTTTTGTAAAATAATGAATCAATAATTATGATGGGGATTTATTTGTACCATGTATATGTGGATATTGTTGTAAGACAATATTATATTTAAACTCACAAGATATATTGTCGATTTCACATTTATATTCACAACATCCGAATATAAACAAAGTTTGTGAGAAATGAGGTATTGACGTATTTCGGGTTTCAAACCTCATGAAACATTCGTGTCATTCGTTCCTCATTATCAACCAAATGGGATGCAAATCGGGATAACTCGCAAACTTAGCTTCGATCTTTGCGACACGCTCATATTGTTTTGCTCCGACTTGATGAACTTAACCTCCTTCATGTGACGAATACTTTCGGGAAAGTACTTGTCATTGAATAATTCTTGGAACTTCTCCCAAGACATCTTCAGTGCGGCAAATTGAGTACGCTTTACAGATTCCCACCAGTAATCTGCCTCTCCTCGCAACATGAAAGTGGAAAAGGGAACCTTTTGCTCCTCGGAACATCCCAAGACATCAAATATCTTAGTGATCTGCTTTATCAACGTCTCTGTCGTAAGTGGTTCAGGCTTTCCAAAAACTCTGGTGGTCCTAGCTCCTTGAAATGCTTAGCGGTGACCAACCGTGGGTTGCCATTGTGACGCCCCCAAAATTAGGTATACATCACCCATCTTGGGTCGTCAGATACATGGTATAGAATTCAAATACAACTTACTAATACAACTGTTGTGTACAATATGACAAAACATAAAATGTGAGTTTGAATACAATTATTGTCTACTAGAGATTATACAAACTCAAAAAGAGTCCTCATTACAATTATTATCACACTATTTCACAGAATAGTGAGGACTACTAGAGTTTGCTCCCTGCTTTGAATAGCTTCAATCTTTGCTGGGTCAACAGATATTCCATGACTTGATACCATGTGCCCAAGGAATGCTACTTTCTCAAGCCAGAACTCGTATTTCTTCAACTTGGCATAAAGCTTATATTCACGAAGCTTTTGGAGTGTCAGCCTCAAGTGTTGCTCATGATCTTCACGGCTTTTGGAATAAATAAGGATGTCATCAATAAAGAGCGACCACAAAGTGATCCAAATATTCCTTGAATACCTGGTTCATCATATCCATAAAGGCAAAGAGGAGTATTAGTCAATCCAAAGGACATGACTAGGAATTCATAATGCCCGCATCGAGTTCCGAAAGCCGTCTTTGGAATGTCATCGGTTTCTAATCTTCAATTGGTGATATCCTAACGAAGATCAATCTTTGAAAAGAATTTGGCCTTTCAATCGGGTCAAACAGTCATCAATACGTGGCAATGGATACCTATTTTTGATGGTGACATGATTCAACTCCCGATAATCAATACAAAGTCGATACTCCCATCTTTCTTCTTCACGAATAGAACAGAGCACCCCAAGGAGAAGTACTAGGATTTAATAAAACCAATGTCTAACAATTCCTCGCAGTTGGGTCTTTAACTCCTCAAGTTCAATAGAGCCATTCGATATGGGGCTTTGGAAATGGGTTTTGTACCGGTTCAAGGTCGATACAAAATTCAATTTCATGCTCAAGGGGTAGGCTAGAAGTTCTTCTGTGGAATACGTCAGAAATTTATTAACAATGAAATATCATTCAAAGTCGATTTATTTTTGTTTAGATCTGTGACATGAGCTAAGAAAGCTTGACATCCATTTTTCAATAAATGAATAGCTTTATGGCTTGAGATGACCGTGATTGATTTTAATGGTTTGGTCAATTGAATTCGCATAATAGGTTGATTAGGAATATGAAAGCTAATAACCGTACGAAAATAATCAATTTTTGCATGATGAGTATTTAACCAATCAATCCCTAGAATCACGTCAAATGCAAGTATTTTCAATGAAATAAGATCGACAGGTAATGTGAGGGTACCGATTTAAACCAAACAAGACTTATAAACAGTGGATGTAATGAATGTTTTTCCCAACGGAGTTTCCACAGATAAGTCAAAGTCTAATTTCTCCTGAGTCAAATTTAATCGATGAGCACAAGTAGGAGAAATAAAAGAATGGGTAGAACCGGTATCAAATAAAGTATAGACTTCGTTAGAGTTTATGATAAGCTTACCCGTGATGACCTCATTTGGGTTCCATACTTTACGGTAGGTCACAACAAACGCCTCCCTTGCACTACCTGGCTTTGATTTTACGGGAGGGCCTTGGTGCCTCCATCCTAGCTGAATTTGTGTTTGATTGAACGATAAAATCGGGCTAAGTGACCTTCTCTTCCACAATTATAACATGCTTTGACCAAGCATTGCATAATTTGGATTGATGTGTCCCTCCCTCCGCATTTGAAGCATATGATAGGTGGTCTTTCTCCTTCCTTAACAACGGGTGTCAGGCCGACGTATTTCCATCATTGTTGAATCTCCTCTTCTTGAAATGTCCATTCTTATTGTTTTGGCTCTGATTACCACCAAGTGGTTACCATTTTCGCTTGTTGATTCCTCCACACTTGTTGTCACCGCTTGATGACTACTCTCATTGGTATTATAATTTTGCTTACCGCTCTCTTTTAGTTACGTTGACTCGTTATCGTGCTCCACTAACTTCAAGCCCTATTTACAACATCCGAATACAAACACAGCTTTATGAGAAATAAGATGTTGACGTATCTCTAAAACTTCAAACCTCTTAAAATATTCGCGCCATTCTCTCTTCATTATCCACCAAGTGGGACGCAAACCGGATAACTCAAGTAAATTTTGCCTCGTATTTACGACACGGTCATATTGTTTTGTTCCAACTTGATAAACTCCACCTCCTTCATGTGGCGAATACTTTGGAAAGTATTTGTCGTTGAATGACTCTGGAACTTCTCCCAAGATATCTTGAAGACAAAGAAAGTTAAGTACGCTTTTACCGATTCCCACCAGTAATCTGCCTCTCCGCGCAACATAAAGGTGGCAAAGGGAACATTTTGCTCCTCGAAGCATCCCAAGACATCAAATATCTTGGTGATCTGCTTTATCCATGCTTCCGCCATAAGTGGTTTTGTCTCTCCCTTAAACTCCGGTGGTCCCAGCTCCTTGAACTGTTTAGCGGTGACCACCCGAGAGTTTCCCGTGTTTCCACCTACGTTTTGGACAAGAGCCGCTCTCGCCTGCTGTTGCATGAATTGCATAAAGACTCTGAACATTTGATCATTCATCATTTGGTCAGTGTTGTTGTTTGCATGAGGATTGTCGCCTTCCTGATGCACATTATCCTGATTATTGATATGTGGTGAATCAACGGTCGCTTGTGCTCCATTGCTATTCTCAACATTCTTCGATGTCATTTTTAGATACTTCCACAAAATAAAAGGTTAATTGACATGGAACACATTATCCCTATATTCTGACCGGCAAATAAAATAGCACATAAACTTAGGTATGTCATACTAGCGAAGGAATTCCCCGTCTCTCCCCTCCTAGTACTATTCTCACATCTTAGCCAGGGATCATATCCCTAAGCTCTGATACCAACTGTGACGCCACCAAAATTAGGTATACATCACCCATCTTGGGTCGCCCGGATACATGGTATGTAATTCAAATACAACTTACTAATACAACTGCCGTGGTATAATACGACAAAACATAAACCGTGAGTTTGAATACAATTATTGTCTACTAGAGATTATACAAACTCAAAAGGAGTCCTCATTATAATTATTATCACACTATTTCACGTAATAGTGAGGACTACTAATGCTATCTCTGGACCATTACTCCGTTCCCGACTCTCCCCCGGCCTATATTCTCATTTCAAGAGAAACGGTGAAAGAAAGGGTGAGCTCAACTAGCCCAAAGAAGAAATATTATGACTAAGATAATGCGAATAAATTATCATTAGCCTTCAACGATGTTAAACCGATAAAATATAATAAACATCAAGTTTAACTGCAATGTAGAACCAAAGAATCCATTAAAAGAGTCAAGTAGAAAATAAAATCTGCTATCTTTTATGATTTAAAAGGTTTTCATCATTGTTATAATTGAGACTCATTTTTAATAAATATTCCACATCATCGAATCACCCCTCGCATTACGGCCAAGGATATTCTTTAGTATCACGACCACAATTATCCATGCACTACGGGCCAAGAATATTTGTGTATTCATTAATGGTCATGATCATGCCAACAACTGTCCATCAATGCACTACGGGCCAATGAGAACTTTTACCACATCATTTGTGATATTATAGTCATGATTACACCGAATAATCCCTGGTCATAATCATACCAAGTCCATCTATGCACTACAGGCCACAGATGACTTTCAACAAAATATAAACATGAGGATGATGACAATGATGTAAGAATTCAATAAAACAAGTTCAAAAATTATTTTATCCAGGAATTATTAACGTCCAAATTGTCAACATGATACTGCTTTATAAAGTAAAATTCAAGAATACTTAGAAGAATATTTCCATGAAAGGATACTGGATGAAGCAAAAATATCAAGGATATTCCACTAATTTCATGGAGTATAGAAGTCAAAGTTTTAACCAACTGAGTATAATAAAGAATGGAATAACAAAAGAAATCACCATGCATGCGATAGACCGCACAGGTAGGTTATTCCAACAAAATAATAAATAACGAAACAAGGTCCGGCGTAAAACGCACAGACAGGATATTCCAACAGAATAATAAAGAATGGAACCAGGTCCGGCGTAAAACACACAAACAGGATGTTCCAACAGAATAATAATAATGACGGAACCAGGCCCAGTGTTAAACACACAGACAGGATGTTCCAACAGAATAATAATAAAGAGCGGAACCGAAGTCGGTGTAAAACACATGCACGAGGATGTTCCAGCCAAGAATAATAGAAGAATGTCACCAAGTATAGGTAAATGGCCAGTATAAAAGTTATTCCAACAGAATAATAAGCAATGGAATAACAACAGTTCTCTTCATGAATAAGAAAGAATAACACACCTTACTTTAGTAGGAGATTGAATACTGCAGTAGTGTAGTAACAGAATACTCTTCTTCTTTCTCTCTTATTCTCTCTCTTATCCAAACGAATATTTTATAACAACTTGCTTACTTTGCAAAATTTATAAAAATTACCCACAACTATTATATCAATTTTACTCCATAATATTCAAAAATAATATTTATAGAAAATTCATCTTTATTTATAAAAGTTGGGGTCTTACAGCCATTGTTTCCATCTACATTATGAACAGGAGTCTCTCTCGTTTGGTATTGCATGAATTCTAAAAAGCTCCTAAACGTACCGTCGTTCATCATTTGGTCGGTGCCTTTGTTCACCTGAGGATTATTGCCATCCTTATGCATATTATCCTGGGTATTGATCGTTGGTGACTCAACGGTCTCCTGTACTCCATTGCTATTCTCAACATTCTCAGATGTCATTTTCAAATACTGTCACAAAACAAAGGTTAATTGACATATCATATATTATCCCTATACTCTGACTGACCAATTAAATACCAAATAAACTTAGCTAAGTCATACTAGCGAAGGGATCATATCCCTAAGCTCTGATACCAACTGTGACGCCCCCAAAATAGGTATACAACGCCCATTCTGAGTCGCCAAATATATGGTACAGAATGCAAACTACAACTTCAATGATACAATTATATGTAAAATATGACAAAACACATCTTGTGAGTTTAAATACAAATATTGTCTTCTAGACAATATCCACACTCAAATAAGTCCTCATTACAATTATTCAAACATTATTTTACAGAAATAGTGAGGACTGCTAAAACATCTTTGTAGAACCATCACTCCGTACCCCGACTAGTTCCTGCTATGTTCTCACCTCTTGAGAAAAATGGAACAAAAAGGAAAAAGGTGAGCTTAAGTAGCCCAGAAAAGAATATTATGACAAAGATAATATACAACAAATTATCGTTAGTCTTCAATAGGGAAAAATCTGATAAAATATAATAGACAATAAGTTTTATATCAACAACTCGCAATGAAATAAACAATCCATTAGAAGAGTCAAGTAGAGAATGAGTTCTACTATCTTCTAAGATTTAAAAGTCCATCATCAATATTTTATCCCTATAACAACAATCAATATACATCTTTAATCAAATATTCATCTTTGCACTACAGGCCAAAGATATTCATTTGTATCACCAGTTGGTCATGTTAATCTCAACACCTTCTTCATCTTTGAACTACGGGCCAAAGATATTCATCAGTTAATCATTTATCTTTGCACTACAGGCCAAAGATATTTAGTAATATCATCATTTAGGACTGAGGATGATGAAAAATATTTTAAAGAAAACGAATCCAGTGAGACATAAGGACAAATAGTACGGATTCGTATATTACAGTCCAACATTTATATCCACATAAAAGAAATATTTTCTTATCATATAAATCAATAATTAATTATTCACAAATAATATTACAGAATCACATTTATGACAACGCATAGTTCCCGGAAAGAGGGGCTTTCCGATAAGGATTTCTCCCTTCTTTGGCGCACAATTAGGTGACCAAACCTCTCCTCGATGAGAACTTTCTAGACATTGCCAATAATGCTATCTAATAATATTATTCAAATAATATGAATTATTGATCTGATAATGAAAAATACAGTGCAGTGACAATTATTGAAACAACAATAATATAAAAATATCAACGCAGTAATTATTGAATCAATAAAATAAAATATTGAACAGTAATTACTGTACAAATTATTGAGTAGTGCCTTCCTTCATAAGAATCAATAATTCAAAAATACTGTGCAATCCGTGTGCTACTGTGCAACCATGCGAATTACTGTATTTTACCACCGGGTATTCCAACAGTGTTAACGGTAACAACTACGCCGTTATTTATAAAAACTCAATTTTATCGTTATCTTCATCCAATCGTTTTCCGTTATGGGCCCACAAATAGTTGGGTCGTCGTACGAATATTCTCTGACAGAAAGAATATTCCACGACCAAACAAATATTCCCCGACAAAATAAATATTTTATAACCACTTATTTATTTTGCAAAATTTGCATATTTCACCCATAACAACAACAGATATCAAGCAAGTATAGGCATGGCTCCATTTGAGGCGTTGTATGGACAAAAGTGTCGTTCTCCAGTATGCTGGGACGAGGTGGGAGAAGCAACGTTGTTGGGACCAGAATTAGTACGCATGACTACAGAAAAGATCCAAATGATTCGACAACATATTCAAACCTCACAAGATCGACAAAAGAGTTATGCTGATCTTCATAGAAAGGACGTGGAGTTTAATATTGGAGATCATGTATTGTTACGTGTTGCTCCATGGAAGGGAGTTACAAGATTTGGAAAGAGAGGAAAGCTCAATCCACGATTTGTTGGTCCATTTGAGATTCTTGATCGAATAGGAAATGTGGCCTATAGACTCGCATTACCTCTCGTGTTCATAATGTTTTTCACATATCCATGCTTCGTAAATATGTGAAAGACCCGAACCATATTATTGCGTTAGAACTAGACGAGATAGCTTAAGATTTAACGTACGAAGAAGTACCTATTAAGATCTTGGATAGGAAAGAGCATGTCCTATGCACCAAGGTTATACCACAAGTTAAGGTTTTGTGGAGAAAGCGATCTTTATTGAAGAAATGACACAGGAGTTGGAATCGAGAAATGAAAGCGAGGTATCCTCACCTTTTCGAAACACCAGGTACGTATGTCAATTTCGAGGACGAAATTTCATAAGGAGGGGAGGTTGTAAGACCCCAACTTATTATAAATAAAATCGAATTTCCTCTAATTATTATTGTGAATAATAAGGTATTAATTTGATATAATTCTCTAGTTATGGGTGAAATGTGAAAATTTTGCAAAATATGCAAGTGGTTAAAAAATAATCATTGTTGTCGAGGAATATTCATTTGGTCGTGGAATATTCTTGTTGTATGGGAATATTAAATACTGCAATGGTAGCGATCAATTGTGGGCCCCATAATGAGAATAATTTTGGATGAAGAAAATAAAAGTTTGAGTTTTTATAAATAATGGCGTAGTTATTAAAATTAACATTTGTTGGAATACCCGGTGGTTAAAATACGATGTCGTGTGGATGCGCAGTATTGATGAATTATTGATCCTCTACGTGAAGGCACTTTACTCAATAATTATTCTGATGAAAGAGTTTATTCAATATTTTATTTTATTGATTCAATAATTGCTGCGTTGATATTTTATATTATTGTTGCTTCAATAATTGTCACTGCACAGTATTTCCCATTATCAGATCAATAATTCATATTATTTGAATAATATTATTAGATAGCGTTATTGGCAATGTCTAGAAAGTTCTTTCAAGGAGAGGTTTGGTCACCTAATTGCGTGCCAGTAAGGAAAAATTCTTATTGGAAAGCCCCCTCTTTCCTGGGAACGGCATCGGTTGTCATAAATGTGATTCTGTAATATTATTTGTGAATAATTAATCATTGATTCATATGATAAGGAAATATTTATTTTATGTGGATATAAATGATGGATTTATTTACGTGGTTATAAATGAAGGAATTAATGTTGAGGTGTTTTATCAGTATTTTTTCGGAGTGGAGGTATTAAAAATTAAACCAGTGTTTTTAAGATATATTGCGTGAGTGATAATTTTTAATCCGACCGTTGGATCGTTGTAATTTTTGGATATGTTATACATATATAAGTTGAGTATATGTCCACAAAATTTGAACTGTTAAAAATGAACGTATGATTTGTTATGAATTTTAAAAGGATACTGGTTCAGAAATTGTTGAAGTATACAAATTTAGCATTTTGGTGGAAAATTCTAGAATTGAGTGGGCCCCACTTGTGGTTGGTGAAGAAATGTGCTGAATTTTATTTCAAATGTGGTGGATGGGAATAGTAGCGAGGTAAAGCCATCAAAGTTTGAGGTCAAGTCTCGCTAACATTTTCCTATAAATAGAGGCTAAGTTAGAATTGAAAATCACACCGAAACATAAGCTTTTCTCTCTCTCTCTCTAGATTATTGAGTGTATTTTGTGAGTATTTAGATACTTTGTGAGTTTCTATTTATCAGTGCAAGTTTACTTCACCTTAACTACCGATATTCGTTTAAAAGTACTGATATTTTGAGGTAAGGGATGTTATTTTCTTCATATATGATATTATTTCTTCAATATCATTATCTTCAAGTATTGATCTAAATTTTATCAAATTTGGAACATTTTGTGTCGGGTTACTATTCACGTATCTGACCTTTATTCACGAATCTGACACTATTCATAGAAAAATGAAATTTTCTTCTTTTTGTCCAAGATGTCTATTATGGTTACAATCTTTGATTGTATCCATGTTTTGATCTTTATTCTTGAATTTTGATTCAAAATTGGTTATTATGGAGTATTATTGATCTTGAATAAACTGTTATACGAATCCCTACTATTTGTCCTTATGTCTCACTGGATTCGTTTTCTTTAAAATATTTTTCATCATCCTCAGTCCTAAATGATGATATTACTAAATATCTTTGGCCTGTATTGCAAAGATAAATGATTAACTGATGAATATCTTTGGCCCGTAGTGCAAAGATGAACAGGTGTTGAGATGAACATGACCAACTGGTGATACAAATGAATATCTTTGGCTTGTAGTGCAAAGATGAATATTTGATTAAAGATGTATATTGATTGTTGTTATAGGGATAAAATATTGATGATGGACTTTTAAATCTTAGAAGATAGTAGAACTCATTCTCTACTTGACTCTTCTAATGGATTGTTGTTTCCGCTGCAGTTGTTGATCTAAAAGTTGTTGTCTATTATATTTTATCAGATTTTTCCCTGTTGAAGACTAACGATAATTTGTTGTAGTCATAATATTCTTTACTGGGCTAGTTGAGCTCACCCTTTTCCTTTTTGTTCCATTTTTCTCAGGAGGTGAGAACATAGCGAGAACTAATGAGTGCGGAGTGATGGTTCTAGAAAGATGTTTTAGCAGTCCTCACTATTTCTGTAAAATAGTGTTTTAATAATTGTAATGAGGACTTATTTGAGTGTGGATATTGTCTAGAAGACAATATTTGTATTTAAACTCACAGTATGTGTTGTCGTATTTGCACGACAATTGTATTATTGAAGTTGTAGTTTGCTTTCTGTACCATGTATTTCGCGACTCAGAATGGGTGTTGTATACCTATTTTGGGGGGCGTCACAGTTAAATGAATATCTTTGGCCTGTAGTGTAAAGATGAATTTTTGGTTAAAGATGTATATTGATTGTTGTTACAGGGATAAAATATTGATGATGGACTTTTAAATCTTAGAAGATAGTAGAACTCATTCTATACTTGACTCTTCTAATGGATTGCTTCCGCTGCAGTTGTTGATCTAAAACTTGTTGGCTATTATATTTTATCATATTTTTCCCTGTTGAAGACTAACGATAATTTGTTGTATATTATCATAGTCATAATATTCTTTACTGGGCTAGTTGAGCTCACCCTTTTCCTTTTTGTTCCATTTTTCTCAGGAGGTGATAACATAGCAGGAACTAGTCGGGGTACGGAGTGATGGTTCTACAATGATGTTTTAGCAAATCCTCACTATTTCGTAAAAAATAGTGTTTGAATAATTGTAACGAGGACTTATTTGAGTGTGGATATTATCTAGAAGACAATATTTGTATTTAAACTCACAGTATGTGTTGTCGTATTTTGCACGACAATTGTATTATTGAAGTTGTAGTTTGCTTTCTGTACCATGTATTTGGCAACTCATAATGGGTGTTGTATACCTATTTTGGGGGCGTCACAGTTGGTATCAGAGCTTAGGGATATGATCCCTGGCTGAGATGTGAGACAAGAACTAGGAGGGGAGAGACGGGGAATTCCTTCGCTAGTATGACCTACCTAAGTTTATTTGGTATTTAATTGTTCGGTCAGAGTATAGGGATAATATATGATATGTCAATTAACCCTTGTTTTGTGACAGTATTTGAAAATGACATCCGAGAATATTGAGAATAACAATGGAGCACAGGAGACCATTGAGTCACCAACGATCAATACCCAGGATAATGTGCATAAGGATGGCAATAATCCTCAGGTGAATAAAGGCACCGACCAAATGATGAACGACGGTACGTTTAGGAGCTTTTTAGAATTCATGCAACACCAAACGAGAGAGACACTTGTTCATAATGTAGATGGAAATAATGGCAACCCACGGTTGGTCACCGCTAAGCAGTTCAAGGAGCTGGGACCACCAGATTTTTTGGGAAAGCCAGAACCACTTACGGCAGAGACGTGAATAAAGCAGATCACCAAGATATTTGATGTCTTGGGATGTTCGAGGAGCAAAGGTTCCTTTGCCACCTTCATATTATTGAGGAGAGGCGACATTCTTGGTGGGAATCGTAAAGCGTACTCAATCTGCCGCCTTGACCGAAGATGTCTTGGGAGAAGTTCCAAGAATTGTTCAATGACAAGTACTTTCCGAAAGTATTCGTCACATGAAGGAGGTTGAGTTCATCAAGCTGGAGCAAAACAATATGAACTTGTCGCAGTACGAAGCTAAGTTTGCGGAGTTATCCCGATTTGCATCCCATTTGGTTGATAATGAGGAACGAATGACACGAATGTTTCTGCGAGGTTTGAAACCCGAAATACGTCAATACCTCATTTATCACAAACTTTGTTTATATTCAGATGTTGTGAATAGGGCTCAGTTAGTGGAGCGTGATAATGAGCCAGACCAACCGAAGGATAACGAGCAACAACACGATAATAATCGTACCGGTGGCAACGGTCATCGGAACAATGATAACCATCGTGAAGGAAATTATCATGCCAGAAATGGTAACCACTTCGATGGTAATCATGACCAAGATAATAGAAGAAATGATTCAAGTGGAAATGTCAAGAAGAGAAGATTTAATGATGACAGGAAGACGTAGGCAACAGCACCAGCACCAGCAACAAATTCTAAGGGAGGAGAATGACCGTCAGTTAGATGTTACAGATGCGGAGAGGAGGGACATATAAGTCTAAACTGTTCACAGATTTCCAAGAAATGTTTTAGTTGTGGAAAAGACGGTCACATAGCTCGATTTTGTCCTGTAGCGAAATCAAGTCCAGTTGGGACGGTGGCACCAAAGGAGGATATGGACAAAACGAAGTCGGTGGTTTCAGGAAGAGCGTTTTTTGTGACTTCTCAAAAAGCGAGTGACCCGAACGAAGTTAGCACGGGTTAGTTAATTATAAATTTTTGCGAAGTCTATACCTTATTAGATACCGGTTATACCCATTCTTTTATCTCTCTTGCTTGCACTCAACGTTTAAATCTGACTCCGAAGAAGTTAGATTTTGACTTATTGGTTGAAACTCCGTTAGGAGAAACCTTCATTACATGTGCTATCCAAGTCTTGGATGAGAGTCACAGTTTTGAATGATATTTCTATTGTTAATAAATCTCCTGACGTATTCTCGAAGGACTTCTTAGCCTACCCCTAGAGTGTGAAATCGAATTTTGTATTGACCCCAGTACAAAACCCATTTCTTAAACCCTAAAATATTTTCTTCACCTAAAACGAATGTAACATGCGCCAAAGACGTTGGCTCGAGCTGTTGAAGATTACGATTATACCATTCAATACCATCGTGGGAAAAGTGAACGTGGTAGCTGACGGGTTGAGCAGGAGATGGTATGCATTTACAAGTGCGAATATACGAACCTACGTGAAGATAGTAAATAAACGATTAGAACCGACGATAAAGTTAAAGTTGCTTTCAATTTATAGACAAGAAGTTGATGAATACGAAGAAGAAGGTGCAAGAATGCGTTATTCTAGAAGTAAGAGTTGATGAAGAGAAGAAAGCTCAAGCCTTCGATTTAGTTGAAATCCTCGATCAAGTAGGAACTGTGGCCTATAGACTTGCCTTAACGCTAAGTATGTCGCGTGTTCATAACGTTTTTCACATATCGATGTTACGTAAATATGTGGACGACCTGAATCATATTATTGCGTTAGAACCAGACGAGATAGCCGAAGATTTAATGTACGAGGAGGTACCTGTTATGATCTTGGATAGGAAAGAGCATGTCCTACGCACGAGGGTTATACCACACGTTAAGGTTTTGTGGAGAAACCATGCTATTGAAGAAATGACCTGGGAGTTAGAATCAAAAATGAAAATGAGGTACCCTCATCTTTTCGAAACACCAGGTACGTACGTCAATTTCGAGGACGAAATTTCATAAGGAGGGGAGGTTGTAAGACCCCAACTTTTTAATGAATAAAATCAAATTTCCTTTATTTATTATTGTGAATAATAAGGTATTAATTTGATATAATATTTTGGTTATGGGTGAAATGTGCAAATTTTGCAAAATAAACAAGTGGTTATAAAATATTCATTTTGTCGGGGAATATTCGTTTGGTCGTGGAATATTCTTTCTGTCGGGGAATATTCGTACGACGGCGCAGCTATTTGTGGTCCTCATAACAAAAAACGGTTGGATGAAGATAACGAAAAAATTGAGTTTTTATAAATAACGGCGTAGTTGTTACCGTTAACACTGTTGGAATACCCGATGGTTAAAATACAGTAATACGCGTGGTTGCACAGTAGAACACGGATTGCACAGTATTTTTGAATTATTGATTCTTACGAAGGAAGGCACTACTTAATAATTGTTACAGTAAATACTGTTCAATATTTTATTTTAATGATTCAATAATTGCCGCGTTGATATTTTATATTATTGTTGTTTCAATAATTATCACTGCACAATATTTCTCATTATCAGATTAATATTTCATATTATTTGAATAATATTATTAGATAGAATTATTGGCAATGTCTAGAAAGTTCTGTCAAGGAGAGGTTTGGTCACCTAATTGCGCGCCAGTAAGGAGAAATCCTTATCGGAAAACCCCCTCTTTCCTGGGAACGGCCTAGTTGTCATAAATGTGATTCTGTAATATTATTTATGAATAATTAATCATTGATTCATATGATAAAAAAATATTTATTTTATGTGGATATAAATGATGGATTTATTTATGTGGTTATAAATGAAGGAATTAATGTTGAGGTGTTTTATCAGTATTTTGTCAGATTGGAGGTATTAAAAATCAAATCAGGGTTTTTGAGATATATTGCGGGGGTTATAATTTTTAATCCGATCGTTGGATCGTGGTAATTTTTGGGTATGTTATATATATAAGTTGAGTATATGTCCATAAATTTTGAACCGTTAAAAATAAACGTATGATTTGTTAAGAATTTTAAGAGGTGACTGGTTCAGAAATTGTTGAAGTATCCGAATTTATCATTTTGGTGGAAAATTCTAGAATAAGTGGACCCCACTTGTGATTGGTGAAGAAATGTGCTGAATTTTATTTCAAATGTGGTGGGTGGGAATAGTAGCAGGTAAAGCCATCAGGTTGCATGTCAAGTCTGCTAACATTTTCCTATAAATAGAGGGCTAAGTTAGAATTGAAAATCACACCAGAAACATAAGCTTTCTCTCTTTCTCTCTCCAGATTATTGAGTGTATTTTGTGAGTATTTAGATACTTTATGAGTTTATATTCATTAGTGCAAGTTTTCCTTGAATTTTATCCTAGATATTACGATCAAGAAATGCGATATTTTGAGGTACTGATATTCCGATCATATATGAAGAAAATAACATCTCTTACCTTAAAATATCAGTAATTCTTATCGGAATATCGGTATAAGGCTAAAGAAAACTTGCACTGATGAATAGAAACTCACAAAGTATCTAAATACTCACAAAATACACTCAATAATCTAGAGAGAAAGAAAAACTTGTTTTGGTGTGATTTTCAATTTAACTTAGCCTCTATTTATAGGAAAGGTTAGCAGACTTGACTGCAACTTCGATGGCTTTACTACTACTATTCCACCCACCACATTTGAAATAAAATTCAGCACATTTCTTCACCAACCACAAGTGGGGCCCACTCAATTCTAGAATTTTCCACCAAAATGATAAATTCGGATACTTGACAATTTTGAACGAATTACCTCTTAAAATTCATAACAAATTATACGTTCATTTTAACGGTTCAAAATTTGTGGACATATACTCAACTTATATATATATAACATATCCAAAATTACAACGATCAGCAATTGGATTAAAAATTATAACTCACATAATATATCTCAAAAACCTTGGTTTAATTTTAATACCTCCATTTCGACAAAAATCTACGATAAAACACCTCAACATTAACTCCTTCATTTTTTAAACACAATAAATATATCCAACATTTATATCACATAAAATAAATATTTCCTTATCATATGAATCAATAATTAATTATTCACAAATAATATTACGAATCACATTTATAATGACAGGCCGTTCACGGGAAAGAAGGGCTTTCAATAAGAAGTTCTCCTATTGGCGCATGATTAGGTGACAAACCTCTCCTTGACAAAACTTTCTAGACATTGCCAACAATGCTATCTAATAATATTATTCAAATAATATGAATTATTGATCGATAATGAGAAATATTATGCGGTGATAATTATTGAAACAACGATAATATAAAATATCAACGCATGACAATTATTGAATCAATAAAATAAAATATTGAATAGTAACTATTGTAACAATTATTGAGTAGTGCCTTCTTATATAAGGATCAATAATTCATCAATCTATGTGCATCCACGCGTATTCGTATTTTAACCCGGGTATTCAATGATAATCTGTAATAATTCTATCAATTATTTATAAAACTCAAACTTGTCATTTTCTTCATCCGACAATTATTACATTATGGGGCTCCTAAAATGGCAATGTATTGTATCGAATATTCCCGACAACAAGAATATTCCACGACCAAATGAATATTCCCCGACAACAATGATTATTTTATAACCACTTGCATATTTTGTAAAATTTGCACATTTCACCCATAACCAGAGAATTATATCAAATTAATACCTTATTATTCATAATAATAATTAGAGGAAATTCGATTTTATTTATAATAAGTTGGGGTCTTACAACCCCCCCCCCCCCCTCCTTATGAAATTTTGTCCTCAAAATTGACATACGTACCTGGTGTTTCGAAAAGGTGAGGATACCTCGCTTTTATTTTTGATTCCAACTCCCAGGTCATTTCTTCAATAGCATGGTTTCTCCACAAAACCTTAACTTGTGGTATAACCTTGGTGCGTAGGACATGCTCTTTCCTATCCAAGATCTTAACAGGTACTTCTTCGTACGTTAAATCTTCTACTATCTCGTCTGGTTCTAACGTTAATAATATGGTTCGGGTCTTTCACATATTTTTAAGTATGGATATGTGAAAACATTATGAACACGAGACATACTTGGAGGTAATGCGAGTCTATAGGCCACATTTCCTATTCGGTCAAGAATCTCAAATGGACCAACAAATCGTGGATTAAGCTTTTCTCTCTTCCCAAATCTTGTATCTCCCTTCCATGGTGCAACACGTTACAATACATGATCCCAAATATTAAATTCCACGTCCTTCCGATGAAGATCCACATAACTCTTTTGTCGATCCTGTGTCATTTGTATACGTTGTCGAATCGTTTGGATCTTCTTCGTAGTCATGCGTACTAATTCTGGTCCCAACAATGTTGCTTCACCCACCTCGTCTCAGCATACTGGAGAATGACATTTTCTTCCATACAACGCCTCGAATGGAGCCATACCTATGCTCGCCTGATAACTGTTGTTGTAGGAGAATTCCACCAATGGTAGGTACTTATCCCAACTCCCTTTGAGATCTAGGACACAGAATCTTAATAGATCTTCAAGAGTTTGAATAGTCCTCTCTGATTGTCCGTCCGTTTGAGGATGGTTCTAGAAAGATGTTTTAGCAGTCCTCACTATTTCTGTAAAATAGTGTTTGAATAATTGTAATGATGACTTATTTGAGTGTGGATATTGTCTAGAAGACAATATTTGTATTTAAACTCACAGTATGTGTTATCGTATTTTGCACGACAATTGTATTATTGAAGTTGTAGTTAGATATGATCTCTGGTGGAGATCGGTGAATAGAACTAGGAGGGGAGAGATGAGTAAATCCTTCGCTAGTGTGTCCTACTTAAGCTTAATTGTTGGTCAGTCATAATATCGAGATATTATGTGATATGTTCATTTGTTCAATTAACCCTTGTTTTGAAGCTGTATACTAGAATGATATCTGAAATACAAGAGATGAGCAATGGAGAAATCATGATGACAGGGAAGATGGAATCTGAAATGAAAGCATGTATTCTCAACTCTTTGCAATACCAGGTACGTAAATTTCGAGGACGAAATTTCATAAGGAGGGGAGATTGTAAGACCCCGAATTTTATGAAATAAAAGTATTCAATTTTTCTATTCAGTAAATGGTTAAATTGATAAAAGGTTAAAGTTAAGGGTGATATATGAAATTTTTTCAAAGTAAGCAAGTGGCTATAAAATACTTATTGTTGTCGGGGAATATTCGTTTGGTCGTAGAATATTTTTTACGTCGGAGAATATTAAATTTATGACACAAATGACCATTTATGGGCCCCATAATGAATAAAAGTCGAATGAAGAAAATGACAAAATTAGTTTTTTTATAAATAACAGGCGTAGTTATTCTGAATTAACTTTGTTGGAATACCCGGTGGTTAAAATACTGACGTATTACTGGCGTGGATGCATGTGATTGATGAATTATTGATCCTTACGTAAGAAGGCACTACTCAATAATTGTTACGATGAATTCTTATTCAATATTTTATTTTATTGATTCAATAATTCTTTGCGTTGATATTTTATATTATTGTTGTTTCAATAATTATCCTTTGTATAATATTTCTCATTATCGGATCAATAATTCATATTATTTGAATAATATTATTAGATAACATTATTGGCAATGTCTAGAAAGTTCTGTCAATGAGAGGTTTGGTCACCTAATTGCGCCAATAAGAAGAAATTTTTATTGGAAAGCTCCCTCTTTCCTAGGAACGGCCTTGTTGTCATAATTGTAGTTCTGTAATATTATTTGTGAATAATTAATTATTGATTTATATGATAAGGAAATATTTATTTGATGTGGATATAAATGATGGATTTATTTATGTGGTTATAAATGAAGGAATTAATGTTGAGGTATTTTATCAAGTATTTTTGTCGGAATGAAGGTATTAAAAATTAAACCGGTGTTTTTGAGATATATTGCGTGAGTTATAATTTTAATCCAAATAGTTGGATCGTTGTAATTTTTGGATATGTTATACATATATAAGTTGAGTATATGTCCACAAATTTTGAACCGTTAAAATGAACATATGATTTGTTATGAATTTTAAGAGGTGGTGATTAGGAAATTAGGTTTATAAATGATTTTGGTGGAAAATTCTAGAATTGAGTGGGCCCCACTTTTGGTTGGTGAGAAATGCGCTCAATTGAATTTTCCAAATGGTGGGTGGTGGGAATAGTAGCAGTAAAGTCATCAAAGTTGCGAGTTAAGTGCCTTGACGTCTTAACATTTTCCTATAAATAGAGGCTAAGTTAGAATTGAAAATCACACTGAATTCTTAAGTTTTCTCTCTTTTTTCTCTCTAGATTATCTAGTGTATTTTGTGAGTATTTAGATACTTGGTGAGTTTCTATTCATCGGTACAAGTTTCTTTCAGCATCATATCCGATATCCAGTTAGAAATACTGCTCTTTTGAGGTACGGGATAGTAAGGGATTGTAAGGGATATTATTTTCTTCACAATGATGTTATTATTTCAAAATCATTATACTGACATATTGGTATGGATCTTATTGTGAAATTTCTACCTTTTTGAGTCGGGGTTACTATTCACGTATACGACACTATTCACGTATACGGCACTATTCATGTATATGACACTATTTACGTATATGACATTATTTACGTATACGGTACTATGTACAAATACGGAGTACTATTCATGAGTTACTATTCACGAGTTATTATTCATGAGTTACTATTCACGAGTTACTATTTATGAGTTACTATTCACGAGTTACTATTCATGAGTTACTATTCACGAGTTACTATTCATGTGTTATTATTCACGAGTTATTATTCATGGGTACTATTCACGGCAAAAATGGTTTCTTTTTCTAACCAAATTATCGTTGATTTATGAATCTTACTCTTGAAATTAAATCCATGTTTTGATGTTATTGTTTTTATTATCATATATAACATTTTTATAATCTTGGTGAAGAAATTTATCTTTGACTTGAGTGTAAAGATGGGTAGATTATTGGTATAATCATGACTATGGGTTCTCTTTGGCCAGTAGTGCAAAGATGAATTGTGACTAGTATGATCATGACCATTGAATTTACAATTGAATATTTTTAGCTTAAGTGCAAAGGTGAATTGATCAACATGGTTATAATTATGGTTTATATAGATTTTGAAATGATTATATATTTATTTGAGATATGAATATCTTTGGCCTGTGGTGCAAAGATGAACTGTTGACGAATATCTTTGGCCCGTAGTGCAAAAATGAATTTATTAGTATGATTATGAACATGAACTGTGATTTGGTATAACCATGATCTTTGATGTTTCAGGTAAAGACAGGTGATGAAAATTATCTTCGTCTTGGATGCGAAGAGGAATTTAGAATTACAATTATGATTATGAGTTATTCATATAAATGTGGAAAGGAACTATTGATTGATGTTACAGGGATAAAACATTGTTGGTGGACTTTTAACATAGAGAAGATAATAATCGTATTATCTATTTGACTCTTCTGATGGATTGCTCGTTCAATTAACTATGGTTGAAATTTTTATCATCTACCATATGTTCTAAATCTCTGATTTGTTATTGATGAAGGCTATTGATAATTTAATTATCTTTTGTCATGATATTCTTTACTAAGCTAGTTGTGCTCACCCTTTTGCTTCACAATTCCTTTCAGGTAATAAAAGTGTAATTGGAATTTGCTGGGGTAATAGGGGAATAGAACGGTGGTCTATTGCTGTTGAGGGTGAGGTGAACTCAACTTTGGAAAGGTGTTTCGCCACTATCATACAAGATGTCTAATGACATACAACCTCGTGTCATCATAAGACAGGGTTGTGCTCATCCACTTCTTTGAGTATATTTACGAGCACTACCTATATAATCTTGGTGTTTGTTTGAAGTATAATTCTCAATTTGAGACAGTGGAGATAATGATAAATCAAGAGAAGACTCACCATTGGGAAGAATATGATAGTAATCTTCTCGTTTTTCTTTGGGGTCTATTGGGTCAACCAAGGCTAATTTTGTGGCCATATGATATCTATCATAACCTAGAAGCTTGGCCTCCCATGTACGAAGGTTTTCTTGAGCACTTCCCAAAGATTTTAGTTTCTAAAACAGTTTTTGACTATACTTTTAAGTAAGGTGTCACTGTGAGGTGCTGTCCACGGTTAGGACATATGTCACATTTGGTATATATTTGTATCCAAACTCACAGTATATGTGTTGTTGTATTTTGCACGACAATTGTTGTAATAAAGTTGTAGTTATTTTCTGTGCCATGCATTTGGCGACTCAGAATGGGTTTGATGGAATGGACCTATTTTGGGTTGTAAGACCCCAACTTATTATAAATAAAATCGAATTTCCTCTAATTATTATTGTGAATAATAAGGTATTAATTTAATATAATTCTCTGGTAATGGGTGAAATGTGCAAATTTTGCAAAATATGCAAGTGGTTATTAAATAATCATTGTTGTCAAGAAATATTCATACGACGGCGCAGTCATTTGTGGGCCCCATAATAGAATAACTGTCGGATGAAGAAAATGACAAAGTTTGAGTTTTTATAAATAACGGCGTAATTGTTATCGTTAACACTGTTGGAATACCCGGTGGGTAAAGTAAATGTAATGGCGTTATTATTGCGATAGCTTACGATTTTACACAGTATTTTTGAATTATTGATCCTTACATAAGAAGGCACTACTCAATAATTGTTACGATAATTCTTGCTCAATATTTTATTTTATTGATTCAATAATTCTTTGCGTTGATATTTTATATTATTGTTGTTTCAATAATTATCACTGCACAATATTTCTCATTATCAGATCAATAATTCATATTATTTGAATAATATTATTAGATAGCATTATTGGAAATGTCTAGAAAGTTCTGTCAAGGAGAGGTTTGGTCACCTAATTGCGCGCCAGTAAGGAGAAATTCTTATTGGAAAGCCTCCTCTTTCCTAGGAACTTCCTGGTTGTCATAATTATGATTCTGTAATATTATTTGTGAATAATTAATTATTGATTTATATGATAAGGAAATATTTATTTGATGTGGATATAAATGATGGATTTATTTATGTGGTTATAAATGAAGGAATTAATGTTAAAGTATTTTATCAGTATTTTTGTCAGAATGAAGGTATTAAAAATTAAACCAGTGTTTTTGAGATATATTGCGTGATTTATAATTTTTAATCCGACCGTTGGATCGTTGTAATTTTTGGATATGTTATACATATATAAGTTGAGTATATGTCCACAAATTTTGAACCGTTAAAAATGAACGTATGATTTGTTATGAATTTTAAGAGGTGACTGATTCGAAAATTAGGTTTATAAATGATTTTGGTGGAAAATTCTAGAATTGAGTGGGCCCTACTTTTGGTTGGTGAGAAATGCGCTCAATTGAATTTTCGAATGTGGTGGGTGGGAATAGTAGCAGGTAAAGTCATCAGGTTGCAGGTTAAGTCTACTTCGGCGTACTAACATTTTCCTATAAATAGAGGGCTAAGTTAGAATTGAAAATCACACCAGAATTCATAAGTTTTCTCTCTTTTTTCTCTCTAGATTATCGAGTGTATTTTGTGAGTATTTAGATACTTGGTGAGTTGCTATTCATCAGTACAAGTTTCTTTCAAAGATCATATCAGATATCTGAGCGTAAATCTTATTCTTTTGAGGTACGGGATAGTAAGGGATTGTAAGGGATATTATTTTCTTCACAATGATGTTATTATTTCAAAATCATTATACTGACATATTGGTATGGATCTTATTATGAAATTTCTACCTTTTTGAGTCGGGGTTACTATTCACGTATAACGACCTTTATTCACGATATCTGGCATTTATTATTCATGTATATGACACTATTTACGTATATGACATTATTTACGTATACGGTACTATGTACAAATACGGAGTACTATTCATGAGTTACTATTCACGAGTTACTATTCATGAGTTACTATTCACGAGTTACTATTTATGAGTTACTATTCATGAGTTACTATTCATGAGTTACTATTCACGAGTTACTATTCACGAGTTATTATTCACGAGTTATTATTCATGGGTACTATTCACGGCAAAAATGGTTTCTTTTTCTAACCAAATTATCATTGATTTATGAATCTTACTCTTGAAATTAAATCCATTTTTGATGTTATTGTTTTTATTATCATATATAACATTTCTATAATCTTGGTGAAGAAATTTATTGTGAGACCCCAAATTTTATGAAATAAAAGTGTTCAATTTTTCTATTTTGGTGAATAGTTAAATTGATAAAAGTTTAAAGTTAAGGGTCATATTTGAAAATTTTTCAAAGTAGACAAGTTGTCATAAAATACTAGGTTACTATTCACGAGTTACTATTCACTAAGTTACTATTCACCAAAATTACTATTCACTCTAGTATTGTTCACTCTAGTATTTGGGACACTTTTTTTTGTCGAAAGTACTATTCACGAGTTACTATTCACAAATTACTATTCATGAGTTACTATTCACTAGAACAAAATATTTTATGAAAATAACGACGGAGGTTTCTACCGTTAAAGCATTGAACTACTCGGTAGTAAAAGAAATGCGATGTCTGGCGTTGTTGCGTAGTAGCTACCGGTATTGATTATTGATATTTATGTAAGAAGTCGTTTAGTTTGACTCAATTATTATCGATTATTAATATGAATTATTATAGCGATATTGACGTTTTGTTTTAATTATTATAGTGATAATGACATGTGTTGGTGGGAGGAACAACGATAATGACGTTTTGTTTTATTAAGTAATAAAAGCGAAACATCTTTTATATAAAATAGAATACTTTATTAAAGTTATTACATAAATAGAATATATTATATTTTATTATGCATAGTGTTGCATAGTGTTTTGCATAGTATTGCATAGTAGTGTTTGCATAGTAAAATATTTTTATATAAATAGAATATATTATATTTTATTTAAAAGATTTTTCTTTAAATATGGACCGTCGATTAAAGTAAATCAATCTGGACCGTTCATGGATTAGTTACTATGCATTCCATTTTCCTATAAATAGAAGCTCATTCCTTCATTATTTTCTTTAATTCATTGAAACTCTAGAGAGAGAAATTATAGAGAAGTTTATAGAGAAAATTATAGAGAGAAAGAAGAAGAGTATTCGCTACTTCACTACTTCTATATTAGGTTCTTTTACGGTGAAGGGTGTTATTCTTTCTTCTTGAAGAGAACATTCATTATTCCATTCTTTATTATTCATTGGAATAACTTTTGTATCTGTGAGCATACCCTATACTTGGTGAAATCCATTCTGTTATTCCATTCTTTATTATTACATTGGAATAACTTGTATATGCCAGATACCCTATACTTGGTGATATTCTTATGTTATTCCATTCTTTATTATTCATTGGAATAACTTTGTATATGCGGTTTACCTATACTTGGTGGAATGACAAAGATATGTGGTTCACCCAATACTTGGTGATCTTCTTCGTTATTCCATTCTTTATGATTATGTTGGAATAACTAGGTTATATGTAATACCGCATACTTGGTGAAACTGTTATTATTACATCATTTATATTTACGCCGGAATATCCTGCTCATCAGTTATCGTCGGACTGGTTCCATCATTTATTATTCCGCATTTATTATTACGTATTTACGATTACGTCGGAATATCCGTCGGCTTGTGAATTTCACCGACACGGTTCCATATTTATTATTCCGCATTTATTATTACATTTGGGAATAACTCATGCATGCGGTCTCTATCGCATGCATGGTGAATCCTTACATTATTCTATTCTTTATTATTACATTGGAATAACCTCGCATATATGTGGATTGCCACATGCGTGGTGAATGATCCTTTGTATTCATTCCTTATTAAATTGTGAAAATAATCATTTAAAGTGGATTACCACATGGCGGTGGAAATCCATTTTGCGATTTCATATATTCTTTATTATCTTTGTTGGTTATTGGTTTTTTGGTTGTATGTTTTTGACTTTATAGTGAAAAGATGATATGTGGTGACTATCTTTGGCTTACGTGCATAGATAGACTTAGTAAGATTATGACCAGGGATCATTCGGTATAATCATGAACTGTGATGTTATAAATGGTGTGGTAAAAGTCTTCAGTGGCCTGTAGTGCATTGATGGGCGCTTTTGGTATGATTATGACTGAGGATTTTTCGGTATAATCATGACCATTGATGATTTAATGAATATCCTTGGCCCGTAATACAGGGATGATTAGAAGATGTGGTTTATTTATTAAGCTGAGTTTCAGCGATTAAGTTGATGAAAACATTTTTTAAATCATAAAAGATGGTAGGTTTTATTCTCTACTTGACTCTTCTAATGAATTGCTTGTTCCGCTATAGTTAAACTTGATTTTTGTTATATTTTATCAGTTTAACACTGTTGAAGGCTAAAGATAATTTATTCTTCATTATCTTAGTCATAATATTTCTTACTGGGCTAGTTGAGCTCACCCTTTCTTTCACCGTTCTCTTTCAGAAATGAGAACGAAAGCGAGAACGAGTCGGGGAGCGGGGTGATATCCGGATGATAGCATTAGTAGTCCTCACTATTACATTAGATAGTGTGACAATAAATGTAATGAGGACTCCATTGGGTATGGATATTGTCTAGATGACAATATTTGTATTAAAACTCACAGCATATGTTTTGTCGTATTTTACACGACAGTTATATTAGTAAGTTGTATTTAGATTTATATACCATGAAAGTGGCGACCCAAGATGGGTGACGTATACCTAATTTTGGGGCGTCGCCACAACAGTATCGAGCTTAGGGATATGATCCACGGCTAAGAGGTGAGAATAGTACTAGGAGGGGAGAGAGGGAATACCTTCGCTAGAATGACCTACCTAAGTTTATGTGCTATTTTATTGATCACGTAGAATATAGGGATAATTTGTTACATGTCAATTAACCCTTGTTTTTGTGACAAGTGTTTGAGAATGGCATCCGAAAATCTTTGAGATAAGCAATGAAGCACATGAGAGTGTTGATTCAAATTTCAAACAAAAGGTAACGACCAACAACACGATAATAATCATCTTTGGTGGCGGCATTTATCGAACAATGATAACCATCGTGGGGAAATTATCATGCTAAGAATGGTAACCACCGGTGGTAATCATGGCAAAGATAATAGAAGTGGAAATTTCAAGAAGAGAAGGTCATTTAGCTCGATTTTGTCGTATAGTGAAGTCAAGTCCATTTGGGATAGTGGCACCAAAGCGGATCTGGACAAAACAAAGTCGGTGGTTTCGGGAAGAGCGTTTTGCCGTGACTTCTCAAAAGTGGGTAACCCGAGCAAAATTAGCACTCAAGTTAGTTAATTATAAATTCTTACGAAGTCTATACCTTATTAGATATCTCGGTTCTACCCATTCTTTTATCTCTCTTGCTTTGCGTTCAACGTTTAAATTTGACTCAGGAGAAATTAGACTTTGATTTATCTATTGAAACTTCGTTGGAAGAAACCTTCGTTACCTCCATCGTTTATTAATCTTGTTGTTTCAAATAAACACTTTCACGTTACTGTCGATCTTATCTCTTTGAAAATACTTTCCTTTGAGGTAATTTTTGAAAGCGATTGATTAACTACTCATTATTCTTTTTGTAAGGTTGTTAGCTTTCATATTCCTAACCAACTGTTATACGAATTCAAAGTAACCAAATCCTAAAGTTAATCCTTTGTTATATCAAGCCATAAGTAAAGAGCCCGATCCTTTCGTTGTTGACTTCCTTGTGTGGAATGCACCGAAACCGGACTTTTCGTAGGCTGACGCCGTGATGAAGATGGCAAGTTGATAGGTATCATTGTGAGGTCTTTATCCGGGTTAAGGGATAGAAGTCATGATTGGTATTAATGTGACGTATTATCCAAGTCTTGGACGAAAGTATGATTTTGAATGATATTTCTATCATTAATAAATTTCTTGGCGTATTCTTGAAGACTTCTAGCCTACCCTAGAGCGTGAAATCGAATTTTGTATTGACCAAATCTAAAACCCATTTCTTAAACCCTCAAATATTTCTTTAACTAAAGTAAACAGTTTACGTGGTTTATGATGAAAGTCATAATAAAAGCATTGGACTAATGAAAATCATGGGTATTCGTGGTATTAGTAAGTGTTATGATGAGTTATGTTGGTTAGTATGTGAAAACATGAAAGTTTTTAGAAATCACAAAGAGTTGAAAATCGATTTTGGTGAAAACGTAACATGAAATTCAATTGACCAAATCTCTTATTATATTTTGAATTTTTGAGTGTGGTCAAATCCTAGAGTTAGATCTATGAGTTACCTAACTAATCCAAGTGGAATTACTGGAAAAGGTGTCGTAGATTTTTGTGTGGACTGATTTTAGCAAAGGAGTGCAAAGCTGCAAAAAAAAGAAAAAAGGCTGCTACCATGATTTTTTAGAGGGCTGTTTTGGCCACTTAAATTATGAGAAACATTCTGGCCTTTTGGGACATGAAGGTATATGGTATAAAGTACCTCCTGTCCAAAAATGAGCTCATTCGACTTAAAATGAGCATGTTATGACTATTTCAATATTTAGGTTTTTCCGGCGAAAAATGATATAACCGAGTTCTATAACTCAGGTGACCATGAAATTTAAACTAGAAGCTCACGTTAACATGTGTAAGGTCCTGCCAAGATTTGGGAATTTTGGAGTTAAACTTGAGGTAGCTAATTTCTTAAGGAATTAATTAGAAATTAATTTTTGAAAAATAGTAATTGAATTTTAAAATTAGAGAAAAATATATTTTCATTATGGGACTATATTATGCTAAATCTCGGAAAAGAAATATTTTTGGGACTAATTTGGTATTTTCATGAAAATAGTTTTAATTCTGAACATATGAGTTAAATATGTTATGTGAAGTAACAAAGTTGAAAATAGGATTTTATGGCTAAAGAATCCTATATAGAGTATATGCATATTTTTTGATGAGGATTTGATAATTGGTGATGATATCTTATGAGTATGGCATTTTGAATGATTAAATGCATTATATGGTAAAGCGTAAACAATTGAGATAAATTGTTTATAAATTTTAAGTGATTAAAATATTGTTATAATATTAATGATATTAGATTATGAGATTATTAAGTGATTGATAACATGGGGATATTCTTGAATCTGGATAAATTATATTATAAATGTTTAATATTTATCCTTTATCTCATTTGATTGATTCTTTATATCATTATCCTCATGTTTATATTATGTTGAAAGTCATCGTGGTTTGTAGTGCATAGATGAACTTGGTATGATTATGAATGAGGATTGTTAGGGTATAATCATAACCGTAATTGAAAAACACGATTATCTTTGGTAGTAGTGCATGGATAATTTGTGATCGTGAATACTAATGAATACACGATTATCTTTGGTAGTAGTGCATGGATAATTTGTGGTCGTGATACTAATGAATACACGATTATCTTTGGTAGTAGTGCATGGATAATTTGTGGTCGTGATACTAATGAATACACGATTATCTTTGGTAGTAGTGCATGGATAATTTGTGGTCGTGGTACTAATGAATACACGATTATCTTTGGCCGTAGTGCATGGATAATTTGTCGTCGTGATACTAATGAATACACGATTATCTTTGGTAGTAGTGCATGGATAATTTGTGGTCGCGTGATACTTAATGAATACAAGATTATCTTTGGTAGTAGTGCATGGATAATTGTGGTCGTGATACTTAATGAATACACGATTATCTTTGGTAGTAGTGCATGGATAATTTGTGGTCGTGATACTTAATGAATACACGATTATCTTTGGTAGTAGTGCATAGATAATTCGTGGTCGTGAATCTTAATGAATATCCTTGGCACGTAGTGCGGGGATGATTCGATGATATGGATTAATTATTGAACCGAGTCTCAATGAATGAAATATTAATTCATGGATGTGGTAAAATTCATCTTTAGTAGTAGTGCATTGATAGACTTGGTATGATTATGACCACGGATTATTCGGTATAATCATGATAGTAATTGAAAACACACGAATATCCTTAGCCCGAGAGTGCATGGATAATTCATGGTTGTGATACTATTAAGCTGAGTCTCAGTATTATTGGTTTTACAGTTATATATCTTTGGCCTGTAGTGCAAAGATGAATTGTTAATAAATATCTTTGGCCTGTAGTGCAAAGATGAATTGTTAATGAATATCTTTGGCCGGATTGCAAAGATGAACTTAATGTTTTCAATGATAAAGGTATTCAAGGTATCCTCACTTCTTTATCATACCAAGTACGTACCCTAATTTCGAGGGCGAAATTCCATAAGGAGGGGAGATTGTGAGACCCCAAATTTTATGAAATAAAAGTGTTCAATTTTTCTATTTTGGTGAATAGTTAAATTGATAAAAGTTTAAAGTTAAGGGTCATATTTGAAAATTTTTCAAAGTAGACAAGTTGTCATAAAATAACCGGTTACTATTCACGAGTTACTATTCACGGGTTACTATTCACCAAAATTACTATTCACTCTAGTATTGTTCACTCTAGTATTTGGGACACTTTTTGTGTCGGAGTTACTATTCACGAGTTACTATTCACAGGTTACTATTCACCGAAATTACTATTCACTCTAGTATTGTTCACTTTCGAGTATTTGGGACACTTTTGTGTTAGAGTACTATTCACGAGTTCTTATTCACGAATTACTATTCATGAGTTCTATTCACCGAACAAAATATTTTATGAAAATAACGACGGAGGTTTTACTGTTAAAAGCATTGAACTACTCGGTAGTAAAGAAATGCGATGAATGGCGTTGTTGCGTAGTAGCTACCGGTATTGATTATTGATATTTATGTAAGAAGTCGGTCGGTTTGACTCAATTATTATCGATTATTAATATAAATTATTATAACGATAATGACGTTTTGTTTTAATTATTATAGTGATAATGACATGTTGGTGGGAGGAACAACGATAATGACGTTTTGTTTTATTCGTAATAAAAGCGAAACATCTTTTATATAAAATAGAATACTTTATTAAAGTTATACATAAATAGAATATATTATATTTTATTATGCATAGTGTTGCATAGTATTTTGCATAGTATTGCATAGTGTTTGCATAGTAAAATGTTTTTATATAAATAGAATATATTTTATTTTATTTAAAAGATTTTTCTTTAAATATGGACCGTCGATTAAAGTAAATCAATCTGGACCGTTCATGGATTAATTACTTATGCATTCTATTTTCCTATAAATAGAAGCTCATTCCTTCATTATTTTCTTACGAATTCATTGAAACTACTGAGAGAGAAATTATAGAGAGAAGCTATAGAGAAAAATATAGAGAAAAAGAAGAGTATTACGCTGCTTCACTACTTCTATATTCAGTTCTTTTACGGTAAGGGTGTTATTCTTTCTTCTTGAAGAGAACATTCATTATTCCATTCTTTATTATTCATTTGGAATAACTTTGTGTCTGTGACATACCTATACTTGGTGAAATCCATTCTGTTATTCCATTCTTTATTATTCATTGGAATAACTTTTGTATCTGCATGATATACCTATACTTGGTGATATTCTTATGTTATTCCATTCTTTATTATTACATTGGAATAACCTATATATGTGTTTACCTATACTTGGTGGAATGACCCGGTATATGCGGTTCACCCAATACTTGGTGATCTTCTTACATTATTCCATTCTTTATGATTATGTTGGAATAACTTAGGTTTATGCAATCGCATACTTGGTGAAACTCTGTTATTATTAAAATCATTTATATTTACGTGAATATCACATGCATCTGCTATCTGTGGGACTGGTTCCATCATTTATTATTCGCATTTATTATTACGTATTTACGATTACGTAGAATATCCCGCTTGGTGTGAATTTCACCTGACCTAGTTCCATATTTATTATTCCGCATTTATTATTTTGTTAAGAATAACCTGTCTGTGCGGTCTCTATCGCATGCATGGTGAATCCTTCTGTTATTCTATTCTTTATTATTCTGTTGGAATAACCTATCTATATGGATTGCCACATGCATGGTGAATGATCCTTTGTATTCATTCCTTATTAAATTGTGAAAATAATCTGTCTAAAGTGGATTACCACATGGCGGTGGAAATCCATTTGCAGTTTCATATATTCTTTATTATACTGTTGGTTATTGGTTTTATAGTTGTATGTTTTTGACCTATAGTGAAAAGATGATATGTGGCTGACTATCTTTGGCTTACGTGCATAGATAGACCTAGTAAGATTATGACCAGGGATCATTCGGTATAATCATGAACTGTGATGATATAAGTGGTGTGGTAAAAGTCTTCAGTGGCCTGTAGTGCATTGATGGACAGTTTTTGGTATGATTATGACCAGGAATTTTTCGGTATAATCATGACCATTGATGATTTAATGAATATCCTTGGCCCGTAATACAGGGATGATTAGAAGATGTGGTTTATTTATTAAGCTGAGTTTCAGCGATTAAGTTGATGAAAACATTTTTTAAATCATAGAAGATAGTAGGTTTTATTCTCTACTTGACTCTTCTAAGAATTGCTTGTTAAGCTATGAGTTAAACTTGATTTTGTTATATTTAATCGGTTTAACCTTTGTTGAAAGGCTAAAGATAATTTATTCTTCATTATCTTAGTCATAATATTTCTTCTTTGGGCTAGTTGAGCTCACCCTTTCTTTCTTTATTCTCTTGTGAAATGAGAAGCGTGGCGAGAGGAGCGAGTCGGGGAGCGGGGTGACAGATCCGGATGATAGCATTAGTAGTCCTCACTATTACATTAGATAGTGTGACAATAAATGTAATGAGGACTCCATTGGGTATGGATATTGTCTAGATGACAATATTTGTATTAAAACTCACATCATATGTTTTGTCGTATTTTACACGACAGTTATATTAGTAAGTTGTATTTGGATTTATGTACCATGAAAGTGGCGACCCAAGATGGGTGACGTATGCCTAATTTTGGGGGCGTCACATTTATCTTTGACTTGAGTGTAAAGATGGGTAAATTATTGGTATAATCATGACTATGGGTTCTCTTTGGCCAGTAGTGCAAAGATGAATTGTGACTAGTATGATCATGACCATTGAATTAACAATTGAATATTTTTAGCTTAAGTGCAAAGGTGAATTGATCAACATGGTTATAATTATGGTTTATATAGATTTTGAAATGATTATATATTTATTTGAGATATGAATATCTTTGGCCTGTGGTGAAAAGATGAACTGTTGACGAATATCTTTGGCCCGTAGTACAAAAATGAATTTATTAGTATGATTATGAACATGAACCTGTGATTTGGTATAACCATGATCTTTGATGTTTCAGGTAAAGACGGTGATGAAAATTATCTTCGTCTTGGATGCGAAGAGGAATTTAGAATTACAATTATGATTATGAGTTATTGGATAATTGTGGAAAGGAAGGCTGTTGATTGATGTTACGAGGATAAAACATTGTTGGTGGACTTTTAACATGGAGAAGATAATAGACTGTATTGTCTATTTGACTCTTCTAATGAATTGCTCATTCCGCTGCAACTATGGTTGAAATTTTTATCATCTACCATATGTTCTAAATCTCTGATTTGTTATTGATGAAGGCTATTGATAATTTAATTATCTTTAGTCATGATATTCTTTACTAAGCTAGTTGTGCTCACCCTTTTGCTTCACAATTCCTTTCAGGTAATAAAAGTGTAGCTGGGTCGAGCGGGGGTAATAGGGGAATAGAACGGTGGTCTATAGCTGTTGAGGGTGAGGTGAACTCAACTTTGGAAGGGTGTTTCGCCACTATCATACAAGATGTCTAATGACATACAACCTCGTGTCATCATAAGACAGGGTTGTGCTCATCCACTTGCTGAGTATATTTACGAGCACTACCTATATAATCTTGGTGTTTGTTTGAAGTATAATTCTCAATTTGAGACAGTGGAGATAATGATAAATCAAGAGAAGACTCACCATTGGGAAGAATATGATAGTAATCTTCTCGTTTTTCTTTGGGGTCTATTGGGTCAACCAAGGATAATTTTGTGGCCATATGATATCTATCATAACCTAGAAGCTTGGCCTCCCATGTACGAAGGTTTTCTTGAGCACTTCCCAAAGATTTTAGTTTCTAAAACAGTTTTTGACTATACTTTTATGTAAGGTGTCACTGTGAGGTGCTGTCCACGGTTAGGACATGTGTCACATTTGGTATATATTTGTATCCAAACTCACAGTATATGTGTTGTTGTATTTTGCACGACAATTGTTGTAATAAAGTTGTAGTTGTTTTCTGTACCATGCATTTGGCGACTCAAAATGGGTTTGATGGAATGGACCTATTTTGGGTTGTAAGACCCCAACTTATTATAAATAAAATCGAATTTCCTCTAATTATTATTGTGAATAATAAGGTATTAATTTGATATAATTCTCTGGTTATGGGTGAAATGTGCAAATTTTGCAAAATATGCAAGTAGTTATTAAATAATCATTGTTGTCAAGAAATATTAAATGCACGCCAAGTATGATCATTTATGGGCCCATAAATGTAAGAATAAGCATCGGATGAAGAAAATGACAAAGTTTGAGTTTTTATAAATAACGGCGTAATTGTTATCGTTAACTTTGTTGGAATACCGGTGGGTAAAAAATAATGTCTGGCGTTATTAAGAGTAGATATTGCGTTTTACATGTATTTTGAATTATTGATCCTTACATAAGAAGGCACTACTCAATAATTATTACGAAGAATTCTTATTCAATATTTTATTTTATTGATTCAATAATTGTTGCGTTAATATTTTATATTATTGTTGTTTCAATAATTATCAACGCATAATATTTCTCATTATCGGATCAATAATTCATATTATTTGAATAATATTATTAGATAGCATTATTGGAAATGTCTAGAAAGTTCATCAAGGAGAGGTTTGGTCACCTAATTGCTGCGCATGAGAAGGAGAAATTCTTATTGGAAAGCCCCTCTTTCACAGGAACTTCGGTTGTCATAATTATGATTACGTAATATTATTTGTGAATAATTAATTCTTGATTTATATGATAAGGAAATATTTATTTGATGTGGATATAAATGATGGATTTATTTATGTGGTTATAAATGAAGGAATTAATGTTAAGGTATTTTATCGATATTTTTGTCGGAATGAAGGTATTAAAAATTAAACTAGTGTTTTTGAGATATATTCGTGAGTTATAATTTTTTAATTCAATAGTTGGATCGTTGTAATTTTTGGATATGTTATACATATATAAGTTGAGTATATGTCCACAAATTTTGAACCGTTAAAATGAGCGTATGATTTGTTATGAATTTTAAGAGGTGGTGATTCGGAAATTAGATTTATAAATGATTTTGGTGGAAAATTCTAGAATTGAGTGGACCCCACCTGTGGTTGGTGAAGAAATGTCTTTGAATTTTATTTCAAATGTGGTGGGTGAGAATAGTAGCAGGTAAAGCCATCTGGTTGCAGGTCAAGTCTGCTAAAATTTTCCTATAAATAGAGGGCTAAATTAGAATTGAAAATCACACCAGAAACATAAGCTTTCTCTCTTTCTCTCTCTAGATTATTGAGTGTATTTTGTGAGTATTTAGATACTTTGTGAGTTTCTATTCATCAGGCTGCAAGTTTCCTTGACCTTATACCGATATTAGATCGGTAATCTTGATATTTTGAGGTAAGGATGTTATTTTCTTCATATATGATATTATTTCTTCAATATCATTATCTTCAAGTATTGATCTAAATTTTTATCAAATTTGGAACTTTTTTGTAATGGGAGTTACTATTCACGTATACTCAAGACTATTCACGATATCTGACACTATTCACCAAAAATGAAATTTTCTTCTTTTTGTCCAAGATGTTTATTATGGTGGCTATCTTTGATTGTATCCATGTTTTGATCTTTATTTTTGAATTCTGCTTCAAAAATGGGTATTTATGAAGTATTATTAATCTTGGATAAACTGTTATACGAATTCCTACTATTTGTCCTTATGTCTCACTGGATTCGTTTTCTTTAAAATATTTTTCATCATCCTCAGTCCTAAATGATGATATTACTAAATATCTTTGACCTATAGTGCAAAGATAAATGATTAACTGATGAATATCTTTGGCCCGTAGTGCAAAGATAAACAGGTGTTGAGATGAACATGACCAACTGGTGATAGAAATGAATATCTTTGGCCTGTAGTGCAAAGATGAATATTTGATTAAAGATGTAAATTGATTGTTGTTACAGGGATAAAATATTGATGATGGACTTTTAAATCTTAGAAGATAGTAGAACTCATTCTCTACTTGACTCTTCTAATGGATTGTTGTTTCCGCTGCAGTTGTTGATCTAAAACTTGTTGTCTATTATATTTTATCGGAGTTTTCCATGTTGAAGACTAACGATAATTTGTTGTATATTATCTTAGTCATAATATTCTATACTGGGCTAGTTGAGCTCACCCTTTTCCTTTTTGTTCCATTTTTCTCAAGAGGTGAGAACATATAGCAGAACTAGTAGTGAGTGCTGAGTGATGGTTCTAGAAAGATGTTTTTGCAGTCCTCACTATTTCTGTAAAATAGTGTTTGAATAATTGTAATGAGGACTTATTTGAGTGTGGATATTGTCTAGAAGAAAATATTTGTATTTAAACTCACAGTATATGTGTTGTCGTATTTTGAACGACAATTGTATTATTGAAGTTGTAGTTTGCTTTCTGTACCATGTATTTGGCAACTCAGAATGGGTGTTGTATACTTATTTTGGGGGCGTCACATGTTGAGAATAGCAATGGAGCACAGGAGACCGATGAGTCACCAACGATCAATACCCAGGATAATGTGCATAAGGATGGCAATAATCCTCAGGTGAACAAAGGCACCGACCAAATGATGAACGACAGTGCGTTTAGGAGCTTTTTAGAATTCATGCAACACCAAATGAGAGAGACTCCTGTTCATAATGTAGATGGAAACAATGGCAACCCACGGTTGGTCACCGCTAAGCAGTTCAAGGAGCTGGAACCACCAGAGTTTTTAGGAAAGCCAGAACCACTTACGGCAGAGACGTGGATAAAGCAGATCACCAAGATATTGATGTCTTGGGATGTTCCAAGGAGCAAAAGGTTCCCTTTGCCACCTTCATGTTGCGAGGAGAGGCAGATTACTGGTGGGAATCTGTAAAGCGTACTCAATCTGCCGCACTGAAGATGTCTTGGGAGAAGTTCCAAGAATTGTTCAATGACAAGTACTTTCCCGAAAGTATTCGTCACATGAAGGAGGTTGAGTTCATCAAGCTGGAGCAAAATAATATGAACGAGTCACAGTACGAAGCTAAGTTTGCGGAGTTATCCCGATTTGCATCCCATTTGGTTGATAATGCGGAACGAATGACACGAATGTTTCTGCGAGGTTTGAAACCCGAAATACGTCAATACCTCATTTCTCACAAACTTTGTTTATATTCAGATGTTGTGAATAGGGCTCAGTTAGTGGAGCGTGATAATGAGCCAGCCCAACCGAAGGATAACGAGCAACAACACGATAATAATAAATCTGCTGGGGTGGCAGCGGTCATGAAACAATGATAACCATCGTGGAGGAAATTATCATGCCGAAATGGTAACCACCCGGTGGTAATCATGGCAAGATAATAGAAGAAATGATTCAAGTGGAAATTTCAAGAAGAGAAGATTTAACGATGACGGAAGGCGTTGGTAACAAACACCAAAGACCAAAGAACAAATTCTAGGGAGGAGAGCGGTAATCGGTTAGATGCTACTGATCGGAGAGGAGGGACATATAAGTCCAAATTGTTCACTGATTTCCAAGAAATGTTTTAGTTGTGGAAAAAGCGGTCACATAGCTCAATTTTGTCTGTGGCGAAATCAAGTCCGATTGGGACGATGGCACCAAAGGAGGATACGGACAAAGCGAAGTCGGTGGTTTCAGGAAGAGCGTTTTTGTGACTTCTCAAAAGCGAGTGACCCGAAACGAAGTTAGCACGCAGGTTAGTTAATTATAAATTTTTGCGAAGTCTATACCTTATTAGATACCGGTTCTACCCATTCTTTTATCTCTCTTGCTTGCGCTCAACGTTTAAATCTGACTCCGAAGAAGTTAGATTTTTACTTATTGGTTGAAACTCCGTTAGGAGAAACCTTCATTACATGTGCTATCCAAGTCTTGGATGAGAGTCACAGTTTTGAATGAAATTTCTATTGTTAATAAATCTCTTGACGTATTCTCGAAGGACTTCTTAGCCTACCCCTAGAGCGTGAAATCGAATTTTGTATTGACCCCAGTACAAAACCCATTTCTTAAACCCTAAAATATTTTCTTCACCCAAAATAAACGTAACATGCGCCAAAGACGTTGGCTCGAGCTGTTGAAGATTACGATTATAGCATTCAATACCATCGTGGGAAAAGCGAACGTGGTAGCTGACGGGTTGAGCAGGAGATGGTATGCATTTACAAGTGCGAATATATAAACCTACGTGAAGATAGTAAATATACGATTAGAACCAAGCGATAAAGTTAAAGTTGCTCAATTTATAGACCGGTCGATGAATACGAAGAAGAAGGTGCAAGAATCGTTATTCTAGAAGTAAGAGTTGATGAAGAGAAGAAAGCTCAAGCCTTCGATTTAGTTGAAATCCTCGATCGAGTAGGAACTGTGGCCTATAGACTTGCCTTAACGCTAAGTATGTCGCGTGTTCATAACGTTTTTCACGTATCGATGTTACGTAAATATGTGGACGACCCGAATCATATTATTGCGTTAGAACCAGACGAGATAGCCGATGATTTAACGTACAAGGAGGTACCTGTTAAGATCTTGGATAGGAAATAGCATGTCCTACGCATGAGGGTTATATCACAAGTTAAGGTTTTTTGGAGAAACCATGCTATTGAAGAAATGACTTGGGAGTTAGAATCAAAAATGAATACGAGGTACCCTCATCTTTTCGAAACACCAAGTACGTACGTCAATTTCGAGGATGAAATTTCATAAGGAGGGGAGGTTGTAAGACCCCAACTTTTTAATGAATAAAATCAAATTTCCTTTATTTATTATTATGAATAATAAGGTATTAATTTGATATAATATTTTGGTTATGGGTGAAATGTGCAAATTTTGCAAAATAAACAAGTGGTTATAAAATATTCATTTTGTCGGGGAATATTCGTTTAGTCGTGGAATATTCTTTCTGTCGGGGAATATTCGTACGACGGCGCAGCTATTTGTGGGCCCCATAACGAAAAACGGTTGGTTGAATATAATGATAAAATTGAGTTTTTATAAATAACGGCGTAGTTGTTACCGTTAACACTGTTGGAATACCCGGTGGTTAAAATACGATGTCTGGCGTGGTTGCATATGAGAGTTATTACGGATTGCATAGTATTTTTGAATTATTGATTCTTACGAAGGAAGGCACTACTCAATAATTGTTACAGTAATTACTGTTCAATATTTTATTTTATTGATTGATAATTGCTTTGCGTTGATATTTTTATATTATTGTTGTTTCAATAATGGTCACAACGACTTGTATTTTCCATTATCGGATCAATAATTCATATTATTTGAATACTATTATTAGATAGCATTATTGGCAATGTCTAGAAAGTTACATCGAGGAGAGGTTTGGTCACCTAATTGCGGCATGATGAGGAGAAATCCTTATCGGGAAGCCCCCTCTCTCTGAGGAGCGGCCTGGTTGTCATATAAATGTGATTACGTAATATTATTTGTGAATAATTAATCATTGATTTATATGATAAGAAAATATTTATTTTATGTGGATATAAATGATGGATTTATTTATGTGGTTATAAATGAAGGAATTAATGTTGAGGTGTTTTATCGGTATTTTATCGGATTGGAGGTATTAAAAATCAAATCGGGTTTTTGAGATATATTCATGGGGTTATAATTTTTAATCCAAATAGTTGGATCATGGAAATTTTTGGGTATGTTATACATATATAAGTTGAGTATATGTCCACAAATTTTGAGCGTTAAAAATGAGCGTATGATTTGTTATGAATTTTAAGAGGTGATCGATTGTAAATTAGGTTTATAAATGATTTTGGTGGAAAATTCTAGAATTGAGTGGGCCCCACTTGTGGTTGGTGAAGAAATGTGCTGAATTTTATTTCAAATGTGGTGGGTGGGAATAGTAGCGGTAAAAGCCATCGGGTTGCGAGTCAAGTCTGCTAAAATTTTCCTATAAATAGAGGGCTAAATTAGAATTGAAAATCACACCGAAGCAAACATAAGCTCTCTCTTTTTCTCTCTAGATTATTGAGTGTATTTTGTGAGTATTTAGATACTTTGTGAGTTTCTATTCATCGTCTGCAAGTTTCCTTCACCTTATCTACCGATATTCCGATCGAAATCATTGATATTTTGAGGTAAGGGATGTTATTTTCTTCATATATGATATTATTTCTTCAATATCATTATCTTCAAGTATTGATCTAAATTTTATCAAATTTGGAACTTTTTTGTGTCGAGGTTACTATTCACGATATCTGGCACTATTCACGATATCTGACACTATTCACCAAAAATGAAATTTTCTTCTTTTTGTCCAAGATGTTTATTATGGTGGCTATCTTTGATTGTATCCATGTTTTGATCTTTATTTTTTGAATTTCGCTTCAAAAATGGGTATTATAGTAAGTATTATTGATCTTGGATAAAGCTGTTATACTGAATCCCTACTATTTGTCCTTACATTTCCTTTGGATTTGTTTTTTTTAAAAATATTTTTCATCATCCTCATCCTAAATGATGATATTACTAAATATCTTCGCTTTTGTAGTAAAAAGATAAATGATTAATCGATGAATATCTTTGCCCGTAGTGCAAAGATGAGCAGTGTTGAGATGAACATGACCAACTTGGTGATACAAATGAATATCTTTGGCCTGTAGTGCAAAGATGAATATTTGATTAAAGATGTATATTAATTGTTGTTACAGGGATAAAATATTGATAATGGACTTTTAAATCTTAGAAGATAGTAGAACTCATTCTCTACTTGACTCTTCTAATGGATTGCTATTTTCGCTGCAGTTGTTGATCTAAAACTTGTTGGCTATTATATTTTATCAGATTTTTCCCTGTTGAAGACTAACGATAATTTGTTGTATATTATCTTAGTCATAATATTCTTTACTGGGCTAGTTGAGCTCACCCTTTTCCTTTTTGTTTCATTTTTCTTAGGAGGTGAGAACTCTTGAGGGAACTAGTCGAGTGCGGAGTGATGGTTCTAGAAAGTTGTTTTAGAGTCCTCACTATATTACGTAAAATAGTGTTTGAATAATTGTAACGAGGACTTATTTGAGTGTGGATATTGTCTAGAAGAGAATATTTGTATTTAAACTCACAGTATGTGTTGTCGTATTTTGCACGACAATTGTATTATTGAAGTTGTAGTTTGCTTTCTGTACCATATATTTGGCGACTCAGAATGGGTGTTGTATACCTATTTTGGGGGCGTCACAGACTTGTGACGCCCCCAAATCTGGGTACTTGAAACCCGAACTCGGTGCTTCACGATACCATTTCTATAAGCTGAATAATACTAATAATAATATAACATTCAAACTTAATTTACATATGCATCAAAGTTTACTCCTAGGTACGAGACCTTTAAATACATTCCTTACAACACATGATATTAGATATATATATATATATATATATATATATATATCATTGTCTTAATAAACTATAACTATTATACAACATATTATAATCTCATTCGAACAACTTTCCTTTCCCCTTGTTCGTGCCTGATCCTTTAGGTTGATCATTGTTGCCTAATTTTTTAATAGCACTTTACCACGCAAGTATACGCGTTCAATTATAATATTCAGCAAGCAAGGATATCGCTCCCACGAGAAAATAGACTAATATTTATCAATTACTAATTCTAATGCAATTAATCCTATTTTAAACTACGAAATTTTGTTTTTGATTTGAAATTTAAACTTAACAAAACTAATGATTAAAAATCAAAATTTCACAAGAATAACTGCAGATTTAATAGGTTAAGATTACAACTTCCCTTGGTATTTCATTTAAATCAATTCACTTCCCATTTAAAGAAATTAATTAATATGAATCATTATCCAAGAATGATTTATAAAATTCACACACTTTTTCCAAAACACGTGAACAAATCCTCCTAACTCCGATCCTTAAGACACAAAATTACAAGGAACACCCTTCTCAATTAATTAACTATATTCCTATGTGAATCAAGTTAATTAGGGTTTACGCATAAATTCTTTCAAAGGATACAAAAGACACATAGGTATATTTCTATCCTACATGCTAATCATATTAACCCTATTAGGATTATATGAACAAATGTTATCATATCCGGATCTTAATCTATACTCCATCTTCCAATTTTATATAGATTATCACAATAATTGTTGGCCGAAACAATTAATCGATAAGCAAAAGATATAATAAACAATTCAATAAAACCAACTTTCATTCGATGGGAAGGTTGATTTAAACTACATACCAAGTTCCATTGCAATCTTAAAGAAAATTTAGTTCATGCTAATAATAAAGAAAAACATCATCAGATTAATAATCCAAACATCCCGGATAATTACAAAAGATAAAACTAGAGAAGAAGAAGAAGAAACTCGAATTTTCTCGATACTCTCTCTTTGATCTTGACCCTTGCAATTTTCCTTCGTGTTTTTTCTTCGTTGTTCTCTCTGTGAATCCCTTGAAAAATTGAGTGATCGTCTTTTCTAAAGTCTCCTCCTATTTGTATTAGTCTCCCCTCTCATTTGATTCCTTTTTGGCTTCAACAACCCCTTGGAAGTAGAAAATCCTCCTTTTTTTTGCATACATGGCGCTAGGCACTCAACACAAGCCATTTCAAGCGCGCTAGGCGTTTAACGAGACCACGTAATTACAAAATGCCACTCGGCTCTAATTTTAATGATTTTTGACTTTTTTCTTCTAAAATGACCAATTTGTCCCTCCGGCTCCAACCTACACAAAATAAACACAAAAATAGATAAAAAGATACTAAAAACAATTAAAGATAGCAATAATTAAGTTTAATAATATCAGTTCATAGGTATAAAACCTACTCATCAAATACCCCCAAACTTAACCAATTGCTTGTCCCCAAGCAATAAAAACACAATCAATAACTAAATATGCAATACTGATTATCTACGTGCCTAAAATTTCAAATTGATCAAAGCGAGAACAAAATCTATTCATCAAGCCTCGGAGAAATCAGATTAAACATGCTTTAGTACATCATATCAAGAGGCATTAATAATTTTCTAGTCGATCATCAAATCTTACCCAGTTATTGCGATATAGTGTGTGTGTCTTTGAACAACAATGCTAACTAATATAATGCTAAATATAAAACATAATAGATCTCTTAAAAAGGCATCATATAGTGTCGACTCTCACAAAATTCACGAACAAGCTAGATCGACTAAAGTCAAACATCCACCAAATTTAAGAGTCCAATCAGGGATACTTATGCTTTACTTATCATTACGGGGCTTTTGCTCTTTTCGTTTTATTGTTTATCTCTTTTTTTTTTTAACCATGGTGGTGTGCGATGTCTCATTCCATTAAGCTAATGGTGCTACCCATTAGCGAGCTTTCAACCAACGACTCCCGGACCATATATAAGACCTTAGAGGCGCTAGGTGTTAAGACACCCCTTGAGCGTGCTTGCTCAAGTAACAAAGGCCAAAACAAAAAACTACGGTATCAGTATTTTTTTTTTTATTTATTTTTTTTTGAAGCTTATATATCCCAAATTTTTCCCCAAACTTAAGTTTTTGTCTAAATTCGGTCATCTCACTTTATTCATGTCATTCATTCATTCAAACTAGTATTATCCTCAAGAAGTCCATTATGTGTCAATTTAGACTCAATCAGTCAACATAGTTGTTTTTACTGTGCTATCCTTATTATATCAGTTTCAAACAGGTAAAGATTCAAATCATGACAAGAAATCACATCACAGTCTTAACAGTTAGTACTATACTTGTCTACTCAATTCTAATCTCATCACTGGCCAAAACAGACTTAAACTATCTAACAGCTGGAAACATGCAAATATTTAAAAAAAAAAAAAAAATTTTGTTTTTTTTTTTAAGAAATTAGAATGAAAATTACATGAAAAACTACTAAATGAATACTATATGAATGCAACTACTAAATGAATACTACATGAATGCAATTTGGGGCGGAAGAATGCACCCCCAAACTTCACTATATAATGTCCTCATTGTATATACAAAAACAAAACATAAGAAATTAGGCCTTTGAGGACTTCCACGAAAGATGGGCGCCTTATTCCTCGTCGGTATCCTCGTCTTCTTCTTCATCAACCTCATCTTGAGGGGTAGATCGGTAGGAAGTGCTGTGACAATGGGGAAATTGGTAGGGGCGGCAATTTGGATTCATCTTGATCAAACATCTCTAGGAATCTTTGCACTCTGATTCGATACATCTCTGTTTGTCATTTGAGCTAGGCTATCATGATTTCTTTCAACCCGGTCAAAACCACCTGTTGAACTCTAGTAGCCACCGTATCAATCCTTCTAGTTTGATTTCTTAATTCTCGTGAATATCTTCAAAAAAATTTGGTGGTGGCCCAGAACTTTCCATTTGCGGGAGGATTGTCGTGTAATTGTTGATTAGGCTCATTTGCTTGAGACTCGGGAGGCACGATAATGAACCCCTAACCCTCTCGGGGTGTGGTATACCCCACCCCATACCTTGTACTTCTTAATAAGCGAGTGGTCGATCGCGGCTAGGGGAGGTTGTCTAGCTTCTTCGGCATCCCATTTGACTCCATCTTGTTGACATAGTCCAGTGATCAAAGATGGGTGAGGTAATCCACCTGAGGTCCCTCCTCGAATTGCTTTGTCAATTGAATCATGTATAACATGACCCACATCTATAGTTTTTCCTTGTGCAATGCAAGAAAAGCAAGCTGCCCGTTGATTTATAACATCACTCATATGCCTACACGGCATCGACTTAGCACAAATAAAGGCATGACATGCTTTCCCATAAGCTTGCTTAGTGCGGATCACGGGGAACAAAGCGAGCTTCTTGTTGATCTGTTAATTTCCATGTTGTTCGGTACACACAAAGCTTGAATGATCTCACTATAATCTAGCTTCGTGCTCTAAATATTGCATGTAACCATTATTGGGTATTATGTTCAAGCCGTAGTAGTAAGCATTTATTATCCTAAAGCCCGACCTCCATTTGATTTTCCGTGAACCCAAATTATGTTACCAACAACATCTTTTGCATTGGCATAGAATTCCTTATAAAATTTTAATGGTAGATGAATCCGGTTGGGATGTAAAGTTACCCATCTTCTACTTCCAATCATTTGTAGTAACTCCCCATCTTACGCCTCTGGCAATAATCCACGCTTTCAAGAATTAGCGTTTTACTAGAAAGCACATTGTAATATCTTTTGGACGACTTTTAGCACTTATAAATCTCTTTTTGTCATACTTAGTCAAAGTGCCCAAAGTCTCGCCTCTTTGCCTTTTAGTAGCCATGAGTCTTGTGTGTGAATTGTTTGCCCAATAGGCGATGTTGGAGAGGCTTAGTATGGGCCGATCCTCTTTGTGACAATATATCGAACACTTGGTGTGCACAAATTTTGAACACTATTGGTAGGCAGGCTCCCCAAACTTAATTTTCACCAAATTTGTCAATAACTAAGCACACTAGTCGTCAATGCAATCTACAAGCAACAATGAGAAGTACCCAAATCCACTTGAGCCAACAAAATGAAATAACCAACTTCAACTTACTACCTTAGCTACTATCAAGCAAAACCAAATAATTTGCAATAAAATCTTGTGCACTTACTTGGTTATAGCGGATATGATATTCAATCAAAGTTGTAGGAAATTTTTTTTTTTTTTTTGAGGTTTGAGCACTTACTTGAGATAGATGTGGCTTGAATGTGAGTTGGTGCCCGAATTGGTGATGAAGGATGACCGTATGGAGATTAATTACCTTTGAGTTTGGGTAGGAGATTGAGTATTTGGTTATCCTTAGTCAAGAAGAAGTTGATTATCGTGAAATTTGGATTAGAGGAGGATGTGATTTGAGTGAGTTTGAGTTGGTGTAGGAGAAGCGAGAGTGTTTGATTTGGGTTTGGAAGAGTATTGCCGATTAGGGCTTATATTTTTTTTTTTAAAGTTCTGACATGGGCGCTAGGCGTAGCTTGAGTAGTATCTCTTAATTTGGACCTTTAAGCGCTTAGTAGCGATATATGTTGTACGCATGGGCGCCTAGTAGCTTGGTATTGCTGCCTTATTTGGACCGCCTAGGCGCTTAGGGCGCTTGTATGGCTCTTGACTTGGGCGCTAGGCGCTTGGTTTGGTTTAGGTATGGGCGCTAAGCGCTTGGTGCTCGCTGTCTGGGCTAGGGCTTTAGGTGCTGCTGGGCATGTCTTGGGCCTTTGGTTTTTCTGTTTGCTTCTTTCTTGCTTCCAACTTGCATACCACAACTTAAATTAAGACTTATTCTAAAACCATAACCTAGATAAACTACATTCTAAAATAAAAGAAAACTAACCAACATTAAAGATTCGCCTAAATAAAATAAATAAATAACCTACACCACTTAGTAATTCAATAACACTAAAAATGAGGGAAATGATTAGAAATATGAGAATTTGACAAATGGATTTTCTTCTATTGAGCTCATAAGTGCTTGGCTTCAGGGCCTTGCCGCCTTGCAACCGACCGACACCCATGAATTTAGGCGTGCGCCGTCTCGCTCACCGGGGAGCGAGACCCCCGACTGGGTAGTCGTAGTGGCCATTAGTCAAACCCGCCAAATAAGAATTCATGTTTCCTACCCTGAAATCAATTAAATAACGTGTTAGAGAACATAAGGGGTGTAACAAAACCTAAATTATAAAAGTTTAACCACTAAATAAACTAACAGTAAAGCAAATTAAACAAAATAAAAGTAAAAATAGAAAATAACAATAAAAATAAAAATTCCTGGGTTGCCTCCAGTTAGCGCTTGGTTTATAGTCTTGACTGACTTTCTTCTCTCATTCTAATCGGCAAGGTTGACCGATGTCCTTTCACGATCAACACTGACCCCCATAGTAGTGTTTCAATCTCGTAGTTGACTTTGAAATTACGTTTAGCATCCGGGTCTTCCACCTCCACGACTCGTGAGGATAAACTTTTGTAATGATAAATGGTACGACCAGCGGGATTTCAACTTTCTCTGGAAACAATTTAAGCCTTGAATTGTATAATAGCCTTTATTTGCCTGCTTCAAACTTTCTTTCCGAATTTTCTCATCATGCCACCTCTTAACCTTTTCTTTATATAACCCGCATTCTCGTATGATTGGAGTCTGAATTCATCCATTTGGTTCAATTGTAAGAGGCACTTTCTCTCCATGACATACATATCAAAGTTTAACTTCCGAATTGCTTGATAAGCGCGTGTTCTAGTTCAATTTGGAAGATGGCATGCCTTCCCGTATATACTAACACATGCGGAGACATCCTATCGGAGTTTTGTAAGGTATACGATATACCCATAAAGCATCATCCAACTTACTAGCCCGGTCTTTCCGACTAGGGTTCACTATCTTCTCGAGGATTCGCTTCACTTCTCGGTTAGATACCTCGGCTTGACCACTTGTTTGTGGATGGTAGCGGTAGCTATCTTATGAGTGACTCGTACTTAGCGAGAATAGCGAGAAGCGCTTATTCTGAAGTGCGTGCCTTCATCACTAATGATTGCACGAGGAGTGCCAAATCTAGAGAAAATAGTCTTAGAATGAGCGTAACCACAACTTTAGCATCATTGGTGGGCGATCTTGTAAGCTTCTACCCACTTCAAACGTAGTCCACCGCTAGAAGTATATAGGAGTTGCTAAAGATGATGGAAATGGTCCCATGAAGTCGATGCCCCAAACATCAAACAATTCGACTTCTAAGATCATGTTTAGTGGCATCTCTTGTCGCTTTGATATATTACCCACTCTTTGGCATCTGTCACATTTCAATGAGAACACACGGGCATCCTTAAAGAGTGTTGGCGGAAGAATCCACATTGAAGCACCTTAGTTAGCTTAGTTCTTTCTCCCATAAAATGTCCACCATAGTTAGATGCATGACATTGGTAGAGAATATTTTCCATTTCAACTTAGGAACACACCTTCTTATTACTTGATCTCCACATTGTTTAAATAAAGCGGCTCATCCCATAAATCTTGTTTCACATCATGGAGAAATTTCTTCTTACATTGACTTGTTAAATCTGGCGGAAACACCTTACTCACAATGAAATTTACATAATCTGCATACCATGGAGTATCCATCCTTACATAAAGCAGGTTGTTCATCAGGAAAAATTCATTGATCATTGTTGTGTCATCTTTTTAAGTTACGCATTCTCTAATCGTGATAAATGATCAACAACTTTGATTATACTGTTCCTTTTAGGTCCGGATCTCAAGTCAAACTCTTGTAGCAATAATACCCATCTAATTAATCTCTAAACCGCATCCTTCTTTGCTATTAAGTACTTAATTGCCGAATGATCTGTAAACACGATCACTTTTGTCCCAATCAAATATGATCGGAATTTATCAAATCATAAACAAGCGCTAATAGCTCCTTCTCGGTAGTGGTATAATTCAGGTTGGGCATCCAGTTAATGTCTTACTAGCATAGTATATAGCATGAAAACTTTTATCCTTTCGTTGGCGAAGAAGCGCGCCAATCGCAAACTCGCTAGCATCACACATTAATTGAATGGGATACTCAATCTGGCGCTATGATTACGAGTGCGGTAACAAGTTTCTTCTTCAACACATCAAAAGCTTCTAGGCATGTTTGATCGAAGTTGAATGGGACATCCTTCTCAAAAGATTGCAAAGTGGTTTCGTGATTTTGGAGAAGTCTTTTATAAATCGTCTATAAAAACCGGCGTGTCCCAAAAAACTTGAATACCCTTTCTTTGAAATAGGTGGTGGCGGGCTCTCGATGGTTTTGATCTTAGCTCTATCAACTTCAATTCCTTTTGATGACACTCGATGACCCAAGATTATTCCCTCTTGCACCATAAAATGACATTTCTCTCGGTTTAAAACCAAATTCGTTTCCATACACCGTTTGAGCACGAGTGAGATTTTCAAACAATAATCAAATGAATCCCAAAAGCGAAAAATCATCCATAAATACCTCGAGATTTTTTTCGACCATATCGGAGAAAATAGCCATCATCTACCAGATTGAAATGTCGTAGGCGCATTACATAATCAAAAGACATTCTGCGAAAAGCAAAGGTACCATATGGGCATGTGAATGTCGTCTTCTCACGATCCTCGGTGCAATGGCAATCTGGTTATAACACGAGTATCCATCAAAAGACAATAATACTCGTATCCTGCAAGCACATCCAACATCGATCTATGAATGGTAGAGGAAAATGGTCCTTACGAGTGGCATTGTTCGACTTTCTATAATCCATATACACCCGCCCAACCCGTGAATTTATTCGAGTCGGGATCAATTCATTATGCTCATTTGCAACTCATCGTCTTTTCCCCTTTCTTTGGCACCTGATGAGGCTGGACTTACCCATGAGCTATCTCGAGATAGGGTAGATAATTCCGCATCCAACCATTTAATGATTTCCTTTTTACAACTTCCTTCATGATGGGATTGAGTCTTCGTTGTTGTTCGATGATCGGTTTCGCTTCATCTTCAATAGAATCTTATGCATGCAAATTGATGGGCTTATTCCTTGATATCCGCAAGAGTCCACCCAAAGCGGTCTTGAATTGCCAAAGTACCCTTAGTAGCTTTTCTTCTTGAACCTTATCAAGTGATGCGAAATAATAAGCTGAAAGGTAGAAGAAGAACCAAGGTAGAAGCATCTGAAGTAAATGGTTAAGCAATGGCTTAAGTTCAAGGGTGGCGGTTCTTAAAGATGATTTTACCTTTTCATCGGCTTTCCCCAAAAATCCATAGGTTCAAATTTTTGCAAACTTCGTGTGAACTTCGGTCTTTGAATCTAACATTTGAACCCATTTTAGCACAGTTGAATCATCAAATAAATTTTCACTAACCAATGCACTTTCAAGAGGGTCTTCATTCACAAATTCACTAAATACCTCTCTAGTTGCTTCTTCAATCGGATCAACTCTAAAGCACTCTTCCTCTCCTTGGAATTTCATAGCCTTGAAAACATTAAAGCGTTACTTCTTCATCTTGGACTCTCATCGTTAACTCTCCCTTTTGTACATCAATTAATGTCCTTCCATTGGCTAAAATGGTCTTCCAAGGATAATGGGTATGTCTTTATCCTCTTCATAGTCCAACCTGATGAAATTAAAATTTGGAAATATGAATTTGTCCACCTTCACTAATATGTCTTCCACAATGCCCCCTAGGGTATGTCTTTGATCTATCTACGAAGTTGTAAAGAGATATTTGTTGGCTTTGGTCTTTGGTAATCCTAAGCGAGTGTAGATCAAAAGCGGCATCAAGTTAATACTGCACCCAAATCACACTGAACACATCATTAAAGCTGGGGCCCAATCAATACATTTTGCGGTATGGTGAAGCTACCGGATCCTTGACTTCGGTGGTAACTTTCTTTTGAGAATTGCGCTACATTCTTCTATCATGCTCAGTTTCAAAATCCCCTAGCTTCCTCTTTCTTGCTAAAATATCTTTCATGAATTTTGCATAGCTAGGCATTTGTTCTAAAGCATCTGCGAATGGAATGTTGATTTGCGACTTTTGAACACTTCTAAAAATTTTGAAAATTGTCTATCTAATTTCTACTTTTGAAATCTTTGAGGAAAGCAGCACGTGGAATTGGACAGTTGTTGTTTGTTTATCTTCTTGTTTTTTTTCACAATATTTTCCCAGATTTACTTTACGAATTTCCACTCTCTTTTTCACCATCCTCGTGAAATTATTTTCTTTTAATAAAATCTAAATCGTAGTCAACTCCTTCCCACTTACGAGTGTAAGCGCCTTACAATGTTCATTTCCATCATTCCTTGGATTTTTCTCCGTATCACTAGGTAAAGAACACGGAGTTCTAGTATTCAAAGCACTATTTATCGCTTGATTTGGTTCTCAAGATTCTTTATTGCGGTGATTGGTTTTTCGTTGTGGCTTCAAATGAGTTGCCAATCTTGCCAACAATTCTTCCATTTGTGATAGCTTATCGGGTTGATGAGGTTGTGGGTGTTGTTGAGATTGTTGATGTGTAATTTGAAATCCGGTGGATATGATTGCCTTGGAGCTTGGGCTTGAGCATGTGATTGATTATTACTCAAGAAAAATTTGAGTTGTTTCTCACTCTGGATTGTATTTGTTTGGATAACTTCCCTCTTTTTTATTATAAGCGGAAACAAACCGGGTGACTCGAGATTTATTGCACATTGATCACTTGAGTGTGGCTACGCACATATTTCACAAATAGTTTCCATTTTGGCTGGTTGTACCCCAAGTGCATCTATCTTCTTTGTAAGGCGAAATCGAGTATCACTTGGTGATAATGTTGTCATCGCATCCACTTCATAAACCCCCTCGTCCTTGGTGAGTCGTTCTTCTTTGTTGACAGCTCTTGATAATTATTAATTGCCATGATTTCAAGCAATTGATACCCTCATCACAATTCTTGGCCATAATAGCTCCTCCTCCGCATCATACTATATCGATCTCTTGTCTTTGAATAAACCGTTATAAAAAGTTTGCACTGAAGCCATTTAGGAATCCCATGGTGTGGACATTTTCTCAATGAGTCTTTAAATCTCTCCCATGCTTCATATAGTGATTACGAATCGTCTTTGAGCAAAAAGAAGATATCGTTCATAACTTCTTTGTTTTTTTGCGGTAAGGAAAAACTTTGCAAGAAATTTACAGGCTAGGTCGTTCCATGTAGTAATCGAGCTGGTGGTGGTAGTGAATGGAGCCAACTCTTAGCCTTATCTACGAGAGTAAATGGAAACGACCTTAGCCTTATTGCATCCTCGACACATTATTATACTTGAAAGTATCATGATTTCTATAAAGGCGACTATGTGATCGTTCGGATCATCATTTGGTAACCCTCAATGACATGAATTTTGAATCATCTGTATTGTCCCGGTTTTATCTCAAAACTTGTAGCGATAATGGCGAGGCCTCGTAATACTCGATTGAATTTGATAACCAGCGGCGTAGCATAATCCCATGATGCTTTTTGCTCTTCTTGACCATAGTATCTTTCTTATCAAGTGCCTCTTTGGTTTCTTTAACCCACTTACACAATGGCATTTGAAACCTTTTTGTCGATGTCGTCCTCGTAAAGGCAATAAATCTAGCTTCTTCGATCGCGTTTGCATACACTAGTCAAGAACACACGAATAGAACGAGAAAAAAAAAAAAGTTTAAATTAAGATTAACGCTATAAAAATCAATAATGACAAAATAATAAACTAATTTCCCTAAATGACACCAAAAAACTTGTTGCCTAATTTTTAATAGCACTTTACCACCATGCAAGTATAAGCGTTCAATTATAATATTGACAAGCAAGGATATCGTTCCCACGAGGAAATAGACTAATATTTATCAATTACTAATTCTAATGCAATTAATCCTATTTTAAACTCTGAAATTTTGTTTTGATTTGAAATTTAAACTTAACAAAACTAATGATTAAAAATCAAAATTTCACAAGAATAAGCTGCTTGATTTAATAGGTTAAGATTACAACTTCCTTGGTATTTCATTTAAATCAATTCACTTCCCATTTAAAGCAATTAATTAATATGAATCATTATCCGAGAATGATTTATAAAATTCACACACTTTTTCCAAAACACGTGAACAAATCCTCCTAACTCCGATCCTTAAGACACAAAATTACAAGGAACACCCTTCTCAATTAATTCACTATATTCCTATGTGAATCAAGTTAATTAGGGTTTACGCATAAATTCTTTCAAAGGATACAAAAGACACATAGGTATATTTCTATCCTACATGCTAATCATATTAACCTATTCGGATTATATGAACAGATGTTATCATATCCAGATCTTAATCTATACTCCATCTTCCAATTTTATATAGATTATCACAATAATTGTTGGCCAAACAATTAATCAATAAGCAAAAGATATAATAAACAATTCAATAAAAACCAACTTTCATTCAATGGGAAGGTTCAATTTAAACTACATACCAAGTTCCGTTGCAATCTTAATGAAAATTTAGTTCATGCTAATAATAAAGAAAAACATCATCCAGATTAATAATCCAAACATCCCAGATAATTACAAAAGATAAAACTAGAAGAGAAGAAGAAACTACGAATTTTCTCGATACTCTCTCTTTGATCTTCAGCCCTTGCAATTTTCCTTCGTGTTTTTCTTCGTTGTTCTCTCTGCGAATCCCTTGAAAAATTGAGTGATACGTCTTTTCTAAAGTCTCCTCCTATTTGTATTAGTCTCCCCTCTCATTCAGATTCCTTTTTGGCTTCAACAACCCACTTGGAAGTAGAAAATCCTCCTTTTTGCCGCACATGAGCGCCTAGGCGCTCAACACAAGCCATTTCCAAGCGCCTAGGCGCTTGACCAGGACCACGTAATTACAAAAATGCCACTCAGCTCTAATTTTAATGATTTTTGACCTTTTTCTTCTCCGAAATGACCAATTTGTCCCTCCAGCTCCAACCTACACAAAATAAACACAAAAACAGATAAAAAGATACTAAAAACAATTAAAAGATAATTAAGTTTAATAAATTAAGGTATAAAAGTTTAATAATATACATTCGAAAACATTTAATTTAAAACCTGAGTGCCCAATGATAATCAATTATATATATATATAAGCTAAAAGAATTTAAATATTTTCTTTACATAACCCTTCTACAACGAATCAATAGTTGTGAAGTAATCTGAACCGATAATAATAAACATAACAACCCTCTTTCAAATTTTAAAAACTACGTCTCGACCATAAATGGGGTTTAAGTAACATACTATGAACATTCTTTTCATTTTCGAAAAGGTTTAGAGAACTTCATCCAAGAAACCGTCATAACTTACGAGCACGGAGGGTGATCGGCCATTGTACCACCAGATTGATCAACACTACATTACAAGAATCACTTTGAAAGCATAAAAAGCTTTCCCATATAAGGGATGTTCATACTTGTCGTGGTTCCAAACCAAAGGTTTTATCTTGCTTCAACAATAATCTATAATTCAATATATATATATATATATATATATATATATATATATATATATACGGAGTAATTAACAAAGGTGTATCAACATGTGAATAAATACCATGATTATCTAAGTGGGGACACTTGTATAACCATATATAGAAATTAACGAACAGAATATATATCTGAATTATCATATACTAACATGTTGATAGTCAATGATTGTATATAATATAAAGTTAATAATCTGTACAGTAATAATATAATTCTGAAACATTCTTACTCATGTCCATTACATAAAGAAAATTCAAAGGTAGGATACTTGCCTGATCTGCTGCTTACAATTCTCAACTTAGTTCTATCTCTTTTATCACGACCTATCATTAATCAGATCATTCGTTCGATTAGAACAATATATCATAACATAAGATCGCGTAGACATAACAAAGACATAATCTAATCACCTTGAAACACATATTCCATGGTCATAGAATCACAAACAATCAGTAATACAGTCAAAATATCTAAGTCTAGATCAATTTCTAAAATATGTTTGCAGTAATCGACAAATTTTATCAGTAATAATCGAGTCTAAGACTGATTTTGTATCTCAATATCTGTAAGTATCAGTCATATTATTTTTAAATGACTTAAAATAATTTTTAAACACTTATTATAATTTATCAAGAATTTTCAAACATTGGAATCATAATTAAATGATTTAAATATCAAACAATTCTATTATCATTAATATTTAATTATTAATGAAATTATCCTTTAAATATTAAAAGTTATATTTTATAACTTAAAATAACTTTAAACACTTTATTTTCATTTAAAATGATTTTTAAAATAATAAAATCATTTTAAACTAAATTATTTAATATAATCATTAAATAACTTTAATATTATTAATAATAATTAATTAATAAAATTCGTCACAAAATATTAAAAGTCCTTAAAAATAACTTAAAATATTTTCTTATACCATAATATAATTTTAAATGATTTTTAAATATTAAAATCATTTTAAATCATTTATTTAATATTATAATTAAATAAATTAAATATCTTTAATATTCCAAAAATATTAAATATTTATGAAATATATCCAAAATAATTAAAATATAATTTTAGGACATTAAAATAATTTTTAATAATTTATTTGGTATTTTAATAATTTAAAACAAATTAATATTAATTATTTAATCATTTTTGAAAAAAGCAGAAAATAAAATAAATAGAAGCGATCCACTATAGGCTATAGCGACGTTTATCTGTCATTTTTAGGTGTTCTTCACCAAAACCAGAACACACAATCATTGAACGAGTGGGGTACTTTGACCAACAATAAATCTCCATCTATGAAGTTTCGGGAAAGTTATAACTTGGATCTTGTAGTATTTAGTGCAACACTACATGTAACAATCAATAAACATGTCATATAACATCACAATCAAAAGTTATTAAGCCTTAAACTAGTCATCGAACATCGTTTTTGAAAATTCAGGTTACCTGAATTTCCTATTACGGCTTAGGTCAACGCCTTTCATGGCTTAATATTTATCAATCGGTTCATGTTTTTGGTGGTCTGCAGGCGTTGGTACAGGTACATAAACTTACTGAAAACATTTTGCAACCAAGTTTCAAGTCTAAACATCAACAATCACATAGATCTAGGTCTTCAAACTTACTGTCAGAACATGAACTTCAATTCTGGGTTTTTCCAGAATTTAAAAATTGATCGAGTAGCCTACTTTGGATCTTTATATTTCTCATTCTGAATTTTATCTAAGTGATATATTGATTCCAGGTTGTAGTTAACATGTAATACTACAACTCTATTACATAAAACATATATAACAACAATAGATCAATGAGATAGAGGTAGAATTAAAGTCGGTTGAGAACTCGTGTTCTTAATTTTCCGGAATTTCCGGAAAACCAATTCGTGAACATCTCGTGCTAGTTTGACCATTCATTAATTACAATCTGTTGATTATTTGAGTGATTTAAAAGCATGGATATGTAGTACAACTACTAAAGGCTACATCTTTGGATACAACAACATCACCAAAACATCTAACACCTGACAGATATAGGCTTGATAAAATGATGTCAGGCACTGTTCTTGAGTTTCTAGGCAAAAAAAAATGGACTGTCTGAGAAGGGGGAGGACAGTAACCCTCTCGAGGGGTAATCCTACCAACAACCCAGGGCAGTTACATGCAAGGCGTAGGCAATTCGGCGGAGAGTACACATGCATCAAACCCAGCCCCCACATTCCAACCCAATATCTCAACTTATATATGTATAACATATCCAAAAATTACAACGATCCAACGGTCGGATTAAAAATTATAACTCACGCAATATATCTCAAAAACACTGGTTTAATTTTTAATACCTTTATTCCAAAAAAAAAATATCGATAAAATACCTCAACATTAATTCCTTCATTTATAACCACATAAATAAATCCATCATTTATATCCACATAAAATAAATATTTCCTTATCATATGAATCAATGATTAATTATTCATAAATAATATTACTGTAATCACATTTATGACAACCAGTAGTTCCGGAAAGAGGGGCTTTCCGATAAGAATTTCTCTCATCTTGCGCGCAATTAGATGACCAAACCTCTCCTCGATGTAACTTTCTAGACATTGCCAATAATGCTATCTAATAATATTATTCAAATAATATGAATTATTGATCTGATAATGGAAAATACAGTGCAGTGACAATTATTGAAACAACAATAATATAAAAATATCAATTAATATACATCTTTAATCAAATATTCATCTTTGCACTACAGGCCAAAGATATTCATTTGTATCACCAGTTGGTCATGTTCATCTCAACACCTGTTCATCTTTGCACTACGGGCCAAAGATATTCATCAGTTAATCATTTATCTTTTCACTACAGGCCAAAGATATTTAGTAATATCATCATTTAGGACTGAGGATGATGAAAAATATTTTTAAAAAAATGAATCCAGTGAAACAGAAGGACAAATAGTAGGGATTCGTATAACAGTTTATCCAAGATCAATAATACTTCATAAATACCCATTTTTGAAGCAGAATTCAAAAATAAAGATCAAAACATGGATACAATCAAAGATAGCCACCATAATAAACATCTTGGACAAAAAGAAGAAAATTTCATTTTTTGGTGAATAGTGCCGTATACGTGAATAGTAACCCCGACACAAAAAGTTCTAAATTTGATAAAAATTTAGATCAATACTTCGGCATAATGATATTGAAGAAATAATATCATATATGAAGAAAATAACATCCCTTACAATCCCTTAAAATCGCATACCTCAAAAAAAAAGACTTCCATTGGATATCGGATATGACGCTGAAGGAAACTTGCACTGATGAATATCAACTCACAAAGTATCTAAATACTCAAAAAATACACTCCATAATCTAGAGAGAGAAAGAGAGAAAGCTTATGTTTCTGGTGTGATTTTCAATTCTAACTTAGCCCTCTATTTATAGGAAAATTTTAGCAGACTTGACCTGTAACCTGATGGCTTTACCTGCTACAATTCCCACCCACCATATTTGAAATAAACTTCAGCACATTTCTTCACCAACCACAAGTGGGGTCCACTTATTCTAGAATTTTCCACCAAAATGATAAATTCTGATACTTCAACAATTTCTAAACCAGTCACCTCTTAAAATTCATAACAAATCATATGTTCATTTTTAACGGTTCAAAATTTGTGGACATATACTCAACTTATATATGTATAACATATCCAAAAATTACAATGATCCAATGGTCGGATTAAAAATTATAACTCATATTAATATATCTAAAAACTTTGGTTTAATTTTTAATACCTTCATTCCAAAAAAAATCTTCGATAAAATACCTCAACATTAATTCCTTCATTTATAATCACATAAATAAATCCATCATTTATATCCACATAAAATAAATATTTCCATATCATATGAATCAATGATTAATTATTCACAAATAATATTACAGAATCACATTTATGACAACTAAAGCCATTTCCAGGAAAAGGGGCTTTCGATAAGGATTTCTCCTTCATGGCGCCGCAATTAGGTGACCAAACCTCTCCTTGATGTAACTTTCTAAACATTGCCAATAATGCTATCTAATAATATTATTCAAATAATATGAATTATTGATCCGATAATGGAAAATACAAAGTCGATGACAATTATTGAAACAACAATAATATAAAAATATCAACGCAAACAATTATTGAATCAATAAAATAAAATATTAAGCAAGAATTATCGTAACAATTATTGAGTAGTGCCTTCCTTCGTAAGAATCAATAATTCAAAAATATCGGCAAATTGCGGTGCAGGTAATGCAGCGTGCAACCACGCGTAGACATCGTATTTTAACCACCGGGTATTCAACAAATGTTGTTAATTGTGAATAACTACGCCAAGTTATTTATAAAAACTCAATTTTGTTGTTATCTTCATCCAACCGTTTTTCCGTTATGGGCCCACAAATAGTTCTACTGGTCGCATTTAATATTCTCAAACGAGAAAGAATATTCCACGACCAAACGAATATTCCCCGACAAAATTAATATTTTATAACCACTTGTTTATTTTGCAAAATTTGCACATTTCACCCATAACCAAAATATTATATCAAATTAATACCTTATTATTCACAATAATAATTAGAGGAAATTTGATTTTATTTATAATAAGTTGGGGTCTTACAATAGTGATAAGCAATGATCGATCACACAGAGAGTGATGTTGTATTATATTTATTCTAATATTTCTAACAGTAAATAAGATGGGGGGGTTTTGAGTTTAAATAACTAATTAATGAAAACAAAATTTAACTAAGAAGAAATACTAATGAATTAAAAGCTTCAGTTCTTCAATTCAGTATTCTCCTTTCACAATAACAGAATAACCAAGTATAACAATATTTATCCTTCAATGAAACTAATAACCCTAAATAATCGCAATCGCTAATTATCTGAAATGCCCCTTATGTTTTAAATTTAATGTAACAATCGCCCCATTGGACCCTAACTATTATACAACCTAGAACTATCAGTCTAGATTTAATATAATAGCAACATTAAGAATTAAGGAATTAGGTTATTTCAAGCAAAAATCACATAATCACGAATTATTTAACTCGCCTTCTAATAATCTTAGCAATACTCAAAAGTTTGACCACAATCATGTATCACTAATCGTTACTTATAATCAGATACAATATCGTTTGCTTAATATTATATATTGATCTAACATATGATATTACTCATATTAATTTAACTAACCACATTAAATCAATCAAATCAAATAGCATGCAATCAATTAAAACATATTATCAGAATAAGCTTTATATAAGAAGAAATAAATAATGAAATACTCAATTAAACCATTAATTGTAGATAAGGTTCAACATCCCTTAGAATTAAAAATAAAAACTTTGCCTGACATTTCTTCAATCTTGCCTCCAAGTCTAGGGTTTACAATTGTGTAGCCAATTCCGTTAAAACTTCAATAGGAACATCTATTTATACTCATAGAATAAAGTCCCAAATCAATAAGAACTACAATCCAAGTTGCAGTAGAATTCTATGAAAATTACAAGTTAAAAATTTCCTTGTCGCTGACCTGGCACGGCCGCTGTGACAACCCCAAAATAGGTCCATTCCATCCAACCCATTCTGAGTCGCCAAATACATGGTACGTAAAACAACTACAACTTTATTACAACAATTATCGTGCAAAATACAACAACTCATGTCTTGTGAGTTTTGATACAAATATATATATCAACTGTGACTCTTGACACCAACTTGAGTAGCACGTTACCATGACATCTTACATAAAGGTATAGTCAAAAGCTGTTTTAGAAATTAAAATCTTTGGGAAGTGCTCAAGGAAACCTTCGTGCATGGGAGGCCACACGCGTCAGGTTATGATAGATATCATATGGCCGCAGTAATTATCCTTGGTTGACCCAATAGACCCCAAAGAAAACGAGAAGATTACTATCATATTCTTCCCAATGGTGTGTCTTCTCTTGACATATCATTATCTCCACCGTCTCTAATTGAGAATTATACTTCAACCAAACTCCAAGATTATATAGGTAGTGCTCAGATATATACTCTCAAGAAGTGGATGAGCACATCCACGTCTTATGATGATACGAGGTTGTATGTCATTAGACATCTTGTATGATAGTGGCAAAATACCCTTCCAACGTTGGGTTCGCTTCACCCTATGTGATTCAACAAATATAACTACTAAATGATGACCATGATTCTATTCCCTCTATTACCCCGCTTCGACCCAACTACACTCAGATTACTCGAAAGGAATTGTGAAGAAAAAGGGGTGAGCACAACTAGCTTGAAAGAAAGAATATCATGACTAAAGATAATTACATTATCAATAGACTTCATCAGTAATAAATCAGAAATTTAGAACATATGGTAGATGATAAAATTTTCAACCATAGTTGCAGCGGAACGAGCAATCCATTAAAAGAGTCAAATAGACCATAAAGTCAATTATTTTCTCCATGTTAAAAGTCCACCAACAATGTTTTATCCCTGTAACATCAATCAACAATTCCTGTCCACAATCACATGTATAACTCATAATCGTAATTGTAGTTCTAAATTCTTTTTTTTCATCTAGGACAAAGATAATTTTCATCACCTGAAACATCAAAGATCATGGTTATACCAAATCACAGTTCATGTTCATAATCCTACTAATAAATTCATCTTTGCACTACGGGCCAAAGATATTCATCAACAAGTCATCTTTGCACTACAGGCCAAAGATATTCATCAACAAGTCATCTTTGCACTACATGCCAAAGATATTCAACAACAGGTCATCTTTGCATTACGAGCCAAAGATATTCATCGAAATCATTCATCTTTGCACTACTGAGCCAAAGATATTCATCGATTGGTCATGTTCATCTAAACACTGTTCATCTTTGCACTACTGAGCCAAAGATATTCATCGAAATCATTCATCTTTGCACTACTGGGCTAAAGATATTCGGTTATATCATCATTTAGGACCGAGGATGATGAAAAATATTTTAAAGAAAATGAATCAAATTGAAACAAAATAATAAATATTAAGGATTCAGTACTTGACTATTCCATGTCCAAAATATCTCATAAATAATCATATTGGAGTAAAATTCAAGAATGAAGACTAAAACCGTGGACGCCCCAAAATTAGGTATACATCACCCATCTTGAGTCGCAGGATACATGGTATGTAATTCAAATACAACTTAATAATACAACCGTAGGTGTACAATATGACAAAACATAAACCGTGAGTTTGAATACAAATATTGTCTACTAGAGATTATACAAACTCAAAAGGAGTTCTCATTACAATTATTATCACACTATTTCACGAATAGTGAGGACTACTAATGCACCATCTAGGACCATCACTGTTCTCGACTAGTCCCACTACGTTCTCATTTTCTCAAGAGAAAAAGTGAAAGAAAGGTGATCTCAACTAGCCCAAGAAGAAATATTATGACTAAGATAATGCGTAATAATTTATCATTAGCCTCCAACAATGTTAAAGCGATAAAATATAATAGACATCAAGTTTAGCTGCGGTAATGAACAAGCATTCCATTAAAAGAGTCAAGTAGAGAATAGAATCTACTATCTTTTATGATTTAAAAAGTTTTTCATTACTTTTATCACGAGACTCATTTCAATAAATAATCCACATCATTAAATCATCCCCGCACTCTGTGCCAAGGATATTCTTTAGTATCACGACCACGAATTATCCATGCACTACGGCCAAAGATAATCGTGTTTTCATCAACGGTCCTAATCATGCCATAAAACAATTCATCTTTGCTCCCTGGTCGAAGAGAATCCATAGCCATAATCATGCCAAAATTATCCATCAATGCGATGCAGACGCCAATGAGGACTTTTAATTTTCACATCATTTGTAACATTACTACCATGATTATACCGAATAATCCTCGGACATAATCATACCAAGTCCATCTATGCAAAGACAGCCACGATGACTTTCAACATAACATAAACATGGGAATGATGACAATGATATAAGAATTCAATAAAACAAGTTCAAGAATTAATTTGTCCAAGAACTACTAATGTCCAAATTGTCAACATGATCTTCGCTTTGTAGAGTAAAATTCAAGAATGCTCGAAGAATATTTCCATGAAAAATCTTTGGATGAAGCGCAAATATCAATGATATTCCACTAATTTCATGGAGTATAGAAGTCAAAATTTTAATCAATCGAGTATAATACCGAATGAAATAACAAAAGATATCACCATGCACATGCGCTTACTTCCAGACAGAGCGGTTATTCCAACAGAATAATAATAACGGAACCAGTCGGTGAAATTCACACCGACGGCTGGATGTTCCAACAGAATAATAAATGCGGAATAATAAATGATGGGAACCAGTCCCACAGATAAGATGCATGTGATATTAAACGAGAATAATAAAGACGGAATAATAAAAATGGAACCAAGTCAAGTATAGATAAAGCGATATGAGGATATTTCGATAAGGCAGAATAATAGAAGAATGTCACCAAGTATAGGGTAGATCCAGCGTATAAAAGTTATTCCAATGAACAATAAAGAAATGGAATAATGAAGTTCTCTTCTTGAATACAAAAGAATAATATCCCTCACCAGTAAAATAATACTTGATAAGAGTAGTGAAGTAAAGCGAAAACTTTTCTTCTATCTCTATTGTCTCTCTCTATAGTTTCTCTTTCAGAGTTCAAATTGAATTCGTAAGAAAATAATGAAGGAATGAGCTTTATTTATAGGAAAATGGAATGCATAGTAACTAATCCATGAACGGTCCAGATTGATTTACTTTAATCGACGGTCCATATTTAAGAAAAATCTTTTAAATAAAATATAATATATTCTATTTATATAAAAGATTTTTACTATGCAAATCTTATGCATAATAGAATATAATATATTCTATTTATAGAATAACTTTAATAAAGTATACATTTAATATAAAAAGATGTTTCTATTTTATTACGTGAATAAAACAAAACTTCTAAATCAACAATAATTGAATCAAATAATGTGAGATATTACGCAAAGAACTATTGTAGCAATAATTGAACAAAACCGAGTGACTTCTCACATAAATATCAATAATCAATACTGAGTGTGCTACTATGCAACAACGCGCCAGACATCGACTTTTACTACCGAGTAGTTCAACAAAGATCAACCGGTAAAACTTCCACCGTTATTTTTAATAAAATATTTTTGTCGTTTTCTCAATCCGATAATAATTCCGTTGTGGGGTCCACTAATGATTGTCTTGGTCAATGCGAATATTTTCTCGCTTAAAAACGAATATTCCCCGACCAATCGAATATAATATGACAACTTGCATACTTTGCAAAATTTATAAATATTACCCACAACTATAACATTATCTCAAATTCACACCATAATATAAAAAATTATTTCGAGAAAATTAATTCTTTATTCATAAAATATGGGGTTTCACAATAATATAGATCCAATCAAAGATAGGAATCATAATGAATAATCTTGGACATAGAAAAGAAAATTTAATTTTTACGTGAATAGTGTAAATGATTAGTGAATAGTTCAGATATCGTGAATAGTAACTCGACACCAAAAGATAGAAATTTCACAAATAACATCATCATGCTTTCGTGAATAGTACTCATGAATAGTAATCGTGAATAGTAACTCATGAATAGTAACTCGTGAATAGTAACTCATGAATAGTAACCCCGACATGAAAAAGTTCTAAATTTGATAAAAATTCAAACCAATATTTCGGCATAATGATATTGAAGAAATAATATCATTTATGAAGAAAATAATCTCCCTTACCTCAGAAAGAATAATACTTCTGACTGAAATACTAGATATAGTGCTAAAAGAACTTGCACCGTATAGCAATACTCGAAGTACTAAAATACTCACAAAAATACGCTCGATATATAAAGAGAGAAATAGAGAGAAAACTTTAGTTTCTGGTGTGATTTTCAATTCTAACATAAGAACCCTATTTATAGAAAAAATGCTTAGAACACCAAAACAGAAAATTTAATATAATATTAATATATATATATATCAAAAATTCTTACGCCCACTTTCTCAGATCTGAATTCAGCCAACAAGGAATAAAAAAACAAAAAAACGTTTTGTTATTAAAAATAATTAAAACTTTCAAAAATCAATTATTTCGGAACTTCAGAACTTTTATAATTCATAATAAATAGCCCTTTTATCAGAAAATTAGAATCTCGTGAATTTTTATAGGAAATTCAATTCTCTACAACTTTGCAGAAGAAAGTTTTTCCAAATTCCAAACAGAAATTGACCGAAATCCAAATACGGACGATTTTACAAGCTATAATCAAATTTCAGTCAAAAATGAGGTCTACCGACATGTTTAACATATTTTAAACAACTTTTGTAACAAAAATACTCTTCCTCCTCATATACTCATATATACCACATTCATTGTAAACATATCACCATTATTATATTATTAAAATATAATAATAAATTATTTTATCGAGAAAAAGATAAAATATCAATTTTCAACAATTGTCACTTTAAAAATTTTCTCCATCTATATTCACATAAAATGAATATTTTTCTTATCATATAAATCAATAATTAATTATTCACAAATAATATTACGTAATCACAATAATGACAACCGAGTAGGTTCCCGTGAAAGAGGGACTTCCAATAAGGATTTCTCCTTCTGCGGCGCTTGATTAGGTGACCAAACCTCTCCTTACAGAACTTTCTAGACATTGCCAATAATTTTATCTAATAATATTATTCAAATAATATGAATTATTGCTTCGATAATGGAAAATATCGTGTAGTGACAATTATTGAAACAACGGTAATATAAAATATCAACGCAAAGAATTATTGAATCAATAAAATAAAATCTTGAAGTAATTATCGTAACAATTATTAAGTAGTGCCTTCTCACGTAAGAATCAATAATTGGTGCAATACCGTGTCTATCTTGTCTGCAACAACGCCAGACATCGTGTGTTTTAACCATCGGGTATTCCAACAAAGATAATTCAGTAATAACTACGTCGTTATTTGTAAACAACTTATACTTGTCATTTTCTTCATCCAATCGCTTTCAGTTATGGGGCCCACAAAAAGCTGGCTGGTCATACGAATATTCCCAAAAGACAAAAATATTCCACGACCAAACGAATATTCCCAAAACAATGAGTATTTTATAACCACTTGCTTATTTAAAAAAAATTCATATATCACCCTTAACTTTAAACTTTTATCAATTTAAGCATTTCTTGAATAGTAATTATAAGAAAAATTGAATACTTTTATTTCATAAAATTCGGGGTCTACAAATTAGCGCCAGATTCCTTCTTATAACGATGATATTTGTCGCGCCCTCTTTGGCATTGCATTAATCGTGACGCCCCCAAAATTAGGTATACATCACCCATCTTGAGTCGCCGATATCGTGGTATGTAATTCAAATACAACTTAATAATACAACGTCGTGGGTGTACAATACGACAAAACATAAACTATGAGTTTGAATACAAATATTGTCTACTAGAGAGTATACAAACTCAAAAGGAGTCCTCATTACAATTATTATCACACTATTTCACGAATAATAGTGAGGACTACTAATGCACCATCTAGGACCATCACTCCATTCCCCGACTCATTCCAAATTTATATTCTCATTTCTCAAGAGAACAAAGTGAAAGAAAGGGTGAGCTCAACTAGCCCATTAAGAAATATTATGACTAAGATAATGCGAGAATAGATTATCATTAGCCTTAAACAAAGGTTAAACCGATACAATATAACAAACATCAAGTTTAACTGCGGTGAACAAGCAATCCATTAAAAGAGTCAAGTAGAGAATAAAATCTACTATCTTTTATGATTTAAAAGGTTTTTCATCACTTTTATCATTTGGGACTCAAATTTTAATAAATAATCCACATCATCGAATCACCCCCGCACTATGGCCAAGGATATTCTTTAGTATCACGACCACAATTATCCATGCACTACGGCCAAGAATATTTATGTATTCATTAATGGTCATGATCATGCCAACAACTCGTCCATCAATGCACTACGGGCCAATGAGGACTTTTACCACATCATTTGTAACATTACGGGCCATGATTACACCGGATAATCCACGGTCATAATCATACCAAGTCCATTTATGCACCATGTGCCACGAGATGACTTTCAATAAAATATAAACATGAGGATGATGACAATGATATAAGAATTCAATAAAACAAGTTCAAGAATTAATTTATCCAGGAATCAATAACGTCCAAACTGTCAACATGATACTGCTTTGTAGAGTAAAATTCAAGAATGCTCAGAAGAATATTTCCATGAAAATATACTGGATGAAACGCAAATATCAAGGATATTCCACTAATTTCATGGAGTATAGAAGTTAAAGTTTTAATCAACTGAGTTTAATAAAGAATGGAATAACAAAAGAAATTACAATGCATGCGATAGACCGCACAGGCAGGTTATTCCAACAGAATAATAAATAACGGAACTAGGTCCCGCGTAAATGCATGCACGTGATATTCTAATGAGAATAATAAAGAATGGAACCGGTCCCACAGAAAACGCATGCATGCGGGATATTCAATGTAATAATAAAGACTGGAACTAGGTCCGACGTAAAATGCACAGACAGGATATTCAAACAGAATAATAAAGACTGGAATAACAAAAGAATTTCACCAAGTATAGGTAGTGGCAGGTATACAAAAGTTATTCCAATGAATAATAAATAATGGAATAACAGAAGTTGTAATCATGAATACAAAAGAAATAACACCCCTTACGAGTACAACAAATAATATCTCTTACATTAATAGGAGATTGAATACTGCAGTAGTGTAGTAACAGAATACTCTTCTTCTTTCTCTCTTATTCTCTCTATACTTTCTCTCTCTATAGCTTGAATGAATTCGTGAAAAATAATGAAGAACTAGGCCTTTATTTAAAGAAGATTTCTAGCTTAGCACTTGCAATGTGAAAAAGGAAAATGACGGGACGATCGGTGATGTAAGACCCAAAATTTTTTTAAATAAAAGGAATTTCCTTTATTTATTATTTTGAAATAGTAAGGGTTGATTTGATTAATGTGGATAGTTAAGGGTTAAATACATAAATATTTCAAAATAAGCAAGTGGTTATAAAATATTCATTTTTTCGGGGAATATTCGTTTGGTCGTGGAATATATTGTGATCGTGTCAGAATATTCGTTTGGTCGTGGAATATTCGTATCTGTCGGGGAATATTAAATGCTGACGGTAGCGACCATGTGTGGGCCCCATAACGGAAAGTTTATTGGATGAGGAAAGCGACAAAGTTTGGGTGGTTATAAATAACGGCGTAGTTGTTACCATTAAGATCGTTGGAATACCCGATTGGTTAAAATACGATGTCTGGCGTGGTTGCACAAAGAGTACACCAGACAGACAAAGATTGTTGAATTATTGATTCGCACGTAAGATGGCACTTTACTCAATAATTTTCACGATGAGTTATCGTTCAATATTTTATTTTATTGATTCAATAATTGCTGCGTTGATATTTTATATTATTGTTGTTCAATAATTGTCACACACAAGATTTCCCATTATCGGATCAATAATTCATATTATTTGAATAATATTATTAGATAACATTATTGGCAATGTCTAGAAAGTTCTCGCATCAAGGAGAGGTTTGGTCACCTAATCATGCGCGCCAAGAAGGAGAGATCCTTATTGGAAAGCCCCTCTTTCCGGGAATGACTGGTTGTCATAAATGTGATTCGTAATATTATTTGTGAATAATTAATTATTGATTCATATGATAAGGAAATATTTATTTTATATGAATATAAATGATGGATTTATTTATGTGGTTATTAATGAAGGAATTAATTTGAGATGTTTTATTTTGTCGGATTGGAGGTATTAAAAGATCAAATCGGTGTTATTACTGACTTTATTGTGTGAGTTATAATATTTAATCCAACCCGTTGGATCGTTGTAATTTTGGATATGTTATACATATATAAGTTGAGTATATGTCTACAAATTTTGAACCGTTTAAAATGAACGAATGATTTGTTATAAATTTTAAGAGGTGTCGATTGTAAAGTAGGGTTATAATTGATTTTGGTGGAAAATTCTAGAATTGAGTGGGCCCCACTTGTGGTTGGTGAAAAATGTGCTGAATTTTATTTCAAATGTGGTGGGTGGCAATAGTAGCGTGTAAAAGCCATCGGTAGTAGGTCAAGTCTTGCGCTTGGCTTGCTAACATTTTCCTATAAATAGAGGGCTAAGTTAGAATTGAAAATCACACCGTAAATAAAGTTTTCTCTTTTCTCTCTATATTATTGAGCGTATTTTGTGAGTATTTAGATACTTTGAGAGTTCTTATTCAAGATAAGTTTCATTCAAGATCACTTTGACCTTTCCTTCCAAAATCGATTCTTTGAGGTAAGGGATATTATTTTTTCGTAATGATATTATTTCTTCAATATCATTATCTTTGAAATGTTGATCGAAGTTTTTATCAAATTTGGAACTTTTTCATGTCGGGGTTACTTATTCATGAGTTACTATTCACTAGTTACTATTTATGAGTTACTATTCACGAGTTACTATTCAAAGTACTATTCATGTAAGCGTGAAAATGTTTTTTTTGTGGAATTTCTATCTTTTGGTGTCGGAGTTACTATTCATGATATCAAGACTATTCACGATATCTGACACTATTCATGATACTGCACTATTCATCGAAAAATAAAATTTCTTCTTTTCGTCCAAAACATCTATTCTGGATACTAGCTTTGATTGTATTCATGTTTTGATCATTCTTGAATTTTACACCACTATGATTATTTTTGAGGTATTTTTGGACGTGGATAAAACCAAGTATGAATCCTTAATCCTTAATCCTTGTCATTTTGTTTCACTGGATTCGTTCTTTAAAAATATTTTTCATCATCCTCGGTCTTAAATGATGATATTATTGAATATCTTTGGCCCAGTAGTGCAAAGATGAATGATTTTCAAGAATATCTTTGGCTCTGTAGTGCAAAGATGAGCGAGGTGTTTAAATGAACATGACCGATCGATGAATATCTTTGGCCTTTAGTGCAAAGATGAGCAGTGTTGAGATGAACATGACCGATTGATGAATATCTTTGCTCAGTAGCAAAGATGAATATTTGATTTGAGATGAATATTGATTGATGTTTACAGGATAAAATATTGATGATGGATCGTTAAATTCATAGATTATAGTAGATTTCATTCTCTACGTAACTCTTCTATGAATTATTATTTTCATTGCGAATATTGATCCGAAACTTGTTGTCTATTGTATTCTATCGATTTTTTCCTCATTGGAGACTAACGATAATTTGTTGTATATTATCTTAGTCATAGTATTCTTCTTCTTGGGCTAGTTGAGCTCACCCTTTTCCTTGTTGTTCCATTTTTCTTCTCGGGGAGGCGAGAATGTGCTTAGTACTAGTCGGGTATGGAATGAAGGTTCTAGAGAGAGTTGTTTAGTAGTCCTCACCATTTTGTAAAATAATGTATCAATAAATGTGATGGGGATTTATTTGAGTATAGATATTGTCTAAAAGATAATATTTGTATTTAAACTCACAGTTTCTTGTTGTAATAATAAAGTTGTAGTTGTTTCGCATACCATGTATTTGGCGATTTCAGAATGGGTGTGGTGTATACCTATTTTGGGGGGTCGCTGGTTAATATCGAGCTTAGGATATGATCTCTGGCGGAGATCGGGGAATAAAACTAGGGGGAGAGCGAGTAAATCCTTCGCGCTAGTGTGTCCTACCTAAGCTTATTTGTTGGTTGGTCATATTATAGGGTATTATGTGATTTGTTAATTTATTTAATTAACCCTTGTTTTATGATAGTTTTTTTTTAGAATGGCTGCTGAGAACGTTAACAATGGAGTGAATGAGATCGTGGAGACACCTCTAATCGCCAACCAGGATAATGTGATGTCAGGCGAAGAAGGAATTAGAGATATCCATGTGGTGAGTGAAGAATTGATAGTTGCACCCGAGATAATCGCAGAGGTAACAGCTGAGAGTGAGGAAGAAGAGGAAGAAGAGGTACCTGAAGAGAGTTTATTAGAGGTATTTTATGATCAAAATATAGAATTGCAAAATCGTATTCATGAGTTAGAAGAACAGGCTAAAGAATTGCAGGCAGTCGTGGAGCAAAAGGATGCAACGATTCAAGCTTGTGTTACCCGATACGTGATGCTTGAACAGAAGCACTCTTTGGCAGAGTATAAGATGATAAAGCTGGAATCTGAGCTGAAAGAAGAAATAACTGAACGAGTGAGAATGAGTGATGCATGGGTAAAAGCCGCACGACGCGTTGATATTATGGAAAGAGATGTCCAATCTAAAAGAGAAGATTTAACGATGACGGGAAGGCGTCTTACAAGAACATCAAAGACCATCAACAAATTCTAGGGAAGAGAACGATCGCCAGTTAGATGCTACTGAGATGTGGAGAGGAGGGACATATAAGGTCAAACTGCTCAAAGCCTTCCAAGGTATGCTATAATTGTGGAAAAGAAGGACATATCGCTCGAGATTATGCGATATCGAAACCCATCCAGCGTGAATGGTGACTCAAAAGGATGTCCTCGAAAAGTCAAAGTCAGCGGTTCTTGGAAGAGCGTTTGTCGTGGACTTCCATCAAAATGCGAGGAACCCGAACGAAGTTAGCACGGGTTAGTTAATTATAAATTCTTGCGAAGTTTATACCTTACTAGATAACCGGTTCTACCCATTCTTTTATCTCTCTTGCTTGCGCCAACGTTTGAACTTGACTACGGAGAAATTAGACTTTGACCTATTTATGGAGAATCCGTTAGGAGAAACTTTCATTACATCTGTTGTTTAGAAATCTTGTTTGATTCAGGGTGGCACTATCACATTACCGTTAACCTTATTTCTATAGAGATATTTGCTTTTGATGTGATTTTAAGGTTAACTACTCATCATGCCAAATTGATTGCTTTTGTAAGGTTGTTAGTTTTCATATTCCTAAGCAAACTCGTTATTCAATTCAAGCAATCAAACCATTGTAATCAAACATTTTCATATCAAGCCATGAAGTCATTCGTTTATTACGGATGTCAAGTTTTCTTAGTCCATGTTATGGATTTGAATAAAGACACGCCGATTTGAATAATATTCTGTTGTTATTGATTTTTCCCGATGTATTTCTGAAGAATTTCTTCGCTTACTCCCAAAAGCCCGATATTAAATTTTGTATCGACTTTGAACCCCAGACACAAAACTCATTTCTAAAATCTCATATAGAATGGCTCTATTGAACTTCGTGAGTTAAAAATTCAACTATAGAATTTGGTACCGAGCCTTTATCTTGTGACTTCCTTTGTGGAATTCACCCAAGCGAGACTCTCTATAGGGGACGTCATATAGATGCGCGATAGTAAAAGCGATAGGTGTCATTGTGACGTCTTATCCAAGATTGGGATATGAGTCACGGTTGAGAGCAACCTAAGTCGAAGAATCGAAATACGTAGCTTTCTAGGCTTAGTTGGTTATTATCGGAGATTCGTTGAAGGATATTCTCGAATCGCTATTCCATTATCGCAATTTGACTCGTAGAGATACAAAATTGAATGGAGCAAGGAATGTGGGAAGAGCTTCAAGAACTCAAGAGGAGACTCATTTCAAAGACATGTTCGACCATGCCATCTGGAAAAGCGAACGTGGTAGCTGACGTGTTGAGTAGAAGATCGTATACAAGTATGAGTACGATATTGTCAAAGACTAATTTCGTATAATAATAGAGATGGAGATGAAAACTCTAGGTACCCACGTGATGATATACGAGTATAATCGACTTTAGTTAAAGCTGCTCAAGCCACCGACCCGGAGTTGATGCGTATGAAGAGGAAAGTACAAGAAGGAGCTATTCCTAAGCGAGAATTGATGAAGAAGGAATACTTGAGTCCACTCTAGACTTTGTGTTCCTAACGACTCGATTTGAGGTACAAGATTATGATGGAGGCACACAATACACCATTTGCAATCCATCTCGGAAGTACTAAAATGTATCGTGATCTTCGACATACATTTTGGTGGAATAATATGAAGAGAGATTGCAAAGTTTATCTCGATGTGTTTAACTCACTTAACGTGTAAAGGTAGAGCATCTAGTACCTAAGGGTCCGTTGCAACCACTTGAGATTCCGGAATGGAAGTGGGAACACATTACCATAGATTTCACATTCACGGGTCTTCCTACGGCTTTCAAGGCATCAATGCTATTTGGGTTATTGTTGATAGATTAACCAAATCGCTCATTTCTTGCCGATCTGGGGAGACTTATTCCTTGAACGTCTTGCTAGTATGTACGTGAATGAGATTGTGAGGTTGCATGGCATGCCTGTATCCATAGTTTTGGATAGTGACCCAAGATTCACTTCATGATTTTGGGTTAGAAAGCTATGGGCGCAATTTACGATTCTGGTTTGGCATACCATCCTCAAACGGATGGGCAATCGAAAGGACTACTCAAACTCTTGAAGATATATTAAAACTACGTGTCCTAGATTTCAAAGGAAGTTGGGATAAGTACTTGCCATTGGTGGAATTCTCATACAACAATAGTTATTAAACAAATATAGGCATGGTTCCATTCGAAGCATTATATGGACAAAAATGTCGTTCTCCAATATGTTGGGATGAGGTGGGTGAAGCAACATTGTTGGGACCCGAGTTAGTACGTGTATGACTAATGATTCGATAACGATACAAACAAGCACAAGATCGACAAAAGAGTTATGCGGATCTTCATCGAAAGGATGTGGAATTTAATGTAGGGGATCATGTATTGTTGCGAGTTGCTCCATGGAAGGGAGTTACAAGATTTGGGAAGAGAGGAAAGCTCAAATCCATGATTTATTGGTCCATTTCAAATTCTTGACCGAGTAGGAAATGTAGCCTATAGACTTGCGTTACCTCCAAGTATGTAACGTGTTCATAATGTGTTTCACATATCTCGCACTTCAGTAAATATATGAAAGACCCGAACCACGTTATTGAGTTAGAGCCGGACGAGATAGCCAAGACTTAACGTATGAGGAGGTACTGTCAAGATCTTGGATATGAAGGAGGCATGTCCTACGCAAGAAAGGTCATACCACAAGTTAAAGTTTTGTGGAGGAATCATGCTATAGAGGAAATGACACGGGAATTGGAAACGGAAATAAAAGCGAGGTATCCTCACCTTTTGAAACACCAGTACGTGACGTCAATTTCGAGGATGAAATTTCATAAGGAGGGAGGTTGTAAGACCTCAAATTTTTTAAATAAAAGGAATTTCCTTTATTTATTATTTTGAAATAGTAAGGGTTGATTTGATTAATGTGGATAGTTAAGGGTTAAATACGCAAATATTTCAAAATAAGCAAGTGGTTATAAAATATTCATTTTTGTTGGGGAATATTCGTTTGGTCGTGGAATATTCGTATTGTCGGGGAATATTCGTTTGGTCGTGGAATATTCAGATCTTGTCTGGGAATATTAAATGACGGCCAGTAGCGACCATGTGTGGGCCCCATAACGGAAAGCGATTGGATGAGGAAAACGATAAAGTTTGGGTGGTTATAAATAACGGCGTAGTTGTTACCGTTAAGACTGTTGGAATACCCGGTGGTTAAAAAACAAAGAATGTCTGGCGTGGTTGCACAAGTAGCACACCAGTATTACAAAGTATTGTTGAATTATTGATTAAATGCGTAAGATGGCACTACTCAATAATTTTCACAGTGATTCTTATTCAATATTTTATTTTATTGATTCAATAATTGCTGCGTTGATATTTTATATTATTGTTGTTCAATAATTGTCACTGCACAGTATTTCCCATTATCAGATCAATAATTCATATTATTTGAATAATATTATTAGATAACATTATTGGCAATGTCTAGAAAGTTACGCTCTAAGGAGAGGTTTGGTCACCTAATTGCGCGCCGCCAAGAAGAGAGATCCTTATTGAAACCCCCTTTCCGGGAGCGACTGGTTGTCATAAATGTGATTCTCGTAATATTATTTGTGAATAATTAATTATTGATTCATATGATAAGGAAATATTTATTTTATATGAATATAAATGATGGATTTATTTATGTGGTTATTAATGAAGGAATTAATCTTTGAGATGTTTTATTTTTTTCGGATTGGAGGTATTAAAAGATCAAATCAATTGTTATTACTGACTTTATTGTGTGAGTTATAATATTTAATCCGACCGTTGGATCGTTGTAATTTTTGGATATGTTATACATATATAAGTTGAGTATATGTCTACAAATTTTGAACCGTTAAAATGAACGAATGATTTGTTATAAATTTTAAGAGGTGTCTCGATTGTAAAGTAGGGTTATAATTGATTTTGGTGGAAAATTCTAGAATTGAGTGGGCCCCACTTGTGGTTGGTGAAAAATGTGCTGAATTTTATTTCAAATGTGGTGGGTGGCAATAGTAGCGTGTAAAGCCATCATCGTAGCAGTTGAGTCAAGTCCGCTTTTACGGGCTAACATTTTCCTATAAATAGAGGGCTAAGTTAGAATTGAAAATCACACCGAAACAAAGTTTCTCTCTTTCTCTCTCTATATTATTGAGCGTATTTTGTGAGTATTTAGATACTTTGAGAGTCATTGCATTCAAGACAAGTTTCATTCAAGATCACTTCCGACCTTTCCTTCCAAGAAATCGATTCTTTGAGGTAAGGGATATTATTTTTTTCGTAATGATATTATTTCTTCAATATCATTATCTTTGAAATGTTGATCTGAAGTTTTATCAAATTTGGAACTTTTTCATGTCGGGGTTACTATTCATGAGTTACTATTCACGAGTTACTATTCATGAGTTACTATTCACGAGTTACTATTCACGAGTACTATTCATGAAGCGTGAAAATGTTTTTTTGTGGAATTTCTATCTTTTGGTGTCGGAGTTACTATTCATGTATACGGCACTATTCACGTATACGGCACTATTCACGTATACGGCACTATTCATCGAAAAATAAAATTTCTTCTTTTCGTCCAAAACATCTATTCTGGATACTAGCTTTGATTGTATCCATGTTTTGATCATTCTTGAATTTTACACCACTATGATTATTTTTGAGGTATTTTTGGACGTGGATAAAACCAAGTATGAATCCTTAATCCTTAATCCTTGTCATTTTGTTTCACTGGATTCGTTCTTTAAAAATATTTTTCATCATCCTCAGTCTTAAATGATGATATTATTGAATATCTTTGGCCTGTAGTGCAAAGATGAATGATTTCTGAAGAATATCTTTGGCCCGTAGTGCAAAAAGATGAGCGGTGTTTAAATGAACATGAATGGTCGATGAATATCTTTGGCCTTTAGTGCAAAGATGAGCAGTGTTGAGATGAACATGACCGATTGATGAATATCTTTGGCACTGTAGTGCAAAGATGAATATTTGATTTGAGATGAATATTGATTGATGTTACAGGATAAAATATTGATGATGGATTTGTTAAATTCATAGATTATAGTAGATTTCATTCTCTACGTAACTCTTCTATGAATTATTATTTCATTGCGAATATTGATCCGAAACTTGTTGTCTATTGTATTCTATCGATTTTTCCTGTTGGAGACTAACGATAATTTGTTGTATATTATCTTAGTCATAGTATTCTTTACTGGGCTAGTTGAGCTCACCCTTTTCCTTGTTGTTCCATTTTTCTTCTCAGGAGGCGAGAATGTAGCGAGTACTAGTCGGGGTATGGAATGAAGGTTCTAGAGAGAGTTGTTTAGTAGTCCTCACCATTTTTGTAAAATAATGTATCAATAAATGTGATGGGGATTTATTTGAGTATAGATATTGTCTAAAAGATAATATTTGTATTTAAACTCACAGTTTTACTGTTGTAATAATAAAGTTGTAGTTGTTTCTGTACCATGTATTTGGCGACTCAGAATGGGTGTGGTGTATACCTATTTTGGGGGCGTCACAGGTGATGTGAAAAGAAAAGTGGTTTAACGCCAGTAATGTGAAACACCAAGTGGTTTGATGCCTGTAATGTGAAACACCAAGTGGTTTGACGCCCGTAATGTGAAACGACAATTGGTTCGACACCTATAATGTGAAACGACAATTGGTTCGACGCCTGTAATGTGAAACGGCAAGTGGTTTGACGTTTGATAAAGGTAATTACTATTGACGAAAGAGACTCTTAGATGATGACATATGGGCCCTCATAGAATAACCAAATTTACCACAAACGTCTCATAATAGACTCTTTATATACATCAAGGATTGAATAAATATTACCACAAATCATTTTATTTTTAATCAACATATATTTAATCTTTCAACAATTATTAATCATTAATATATAACTTGTCGTCTCAATTATTGATTTAATAATATAACATATTATCTGAGATAATCTTGTGACAATAATTGAATCAATAATATAAGAGATATGATGCAGCAATTACTGTAGCAATAATTGAGTATAACTGAGTGACTTCTCACGTAAGCATCAATAATCAATACCGTGTGCTACTATGCAACCACGCGTATTACTGTACTTTTACTACCAAGTAGTTCAACAGTTTTAACGGTAACACCTCCGTCGTTATTTTTATAAAAATATTTTTGTCGTTTTCTCAATCCGACAATAATTCCGTTGTGGGGTCCACCAATGATTGTACCGTCGTACGGATATTCCCCGACAAAAAGAATATTCCCCGACCAATCGAATATTATACAACAACTTGCATACTTTGCAAAATTTATAAATATTACCCACAACTATAACATTATATCAAATCCACACCATAATATTTTAAAAATATTTTGAGAAATTTAAATCTTTATTCATAAAATTTGGGGTCTCACACACACGGTGTTGTCGCGCCAAAGAGAACCATAGTCATGATCATACCAATAATCTACCCATCTTTATACTCAAGTGAAAGAGAATTTCAACATCAGGGTTATAAAAATGTTATATATGATAATAAAATCAATATAATCAATATATAGTTTTAATCCCTAGAGTAATATTCATAAATCAACTATAATTTGGTTAGAAAAAGAAATCAATTTTGTAGTGAATAGTACCCGTGAATAGTAACTCGTGAATAGTAACTCGTGAATAGTAACTCATGAATAGTAACCCTGACACAAAAAGGTAGAAATTCCATAATAAAATCCATACCAATATTTCGGTATAATGATATTGAAAGAATAACATTTCTTAAACTTATAAATAATTTATTTTAATTGTTTACACTTTACTAAATAATGCATTTAATCATCATAAAATGCCAAACTTATAAGATTTCATCACCAATAACCAAAACCCTCATCAAAATCTGCACACCATATATATATGATTCTCAAGCCATAAAATCATATTTTCCAATTTTCTTCCTTCACATAACATATTTAACTCATTTATTCATAACTAGTCCATTTTCATGAAAAATATCAAATCAGTTCCAAAAATATTTTTTTCGGGATTTAGCAGAATATAGTCCCATATTGAATATATATTTTCTTAGAATTTTTAAAATTCATTTACTATTTTTTATATGGCCAAAACATAGAATATTTAGACATTTATCATAAATTGTACTTTTATCTAAAAGTTCCGAAATTCACAGAGTACATTGATATTATATAGATGTACTCCCAATAAAAATTTCATCAATTTTGGAGTTAACCACAAGGAATTATAAGCGGTTACTTTTAAAATAGTCTTTTCTCATAAAATTCATAACTCTTAATCTATACATCCAAAAATCACCATTTTTGGACACAATCAATAAAACTCATCAACATATCATTTCAAATTTTTCCAGAATTTTCTGAAGGTCAGAAGAAGTACGAACTGAAAAACATAATAACCTTTAAAATCCCTTACTATCCCTTACCTCAAAAAGAGCAAAGACTTACATTTGGATATCGGATATGACTCTGAAGGAAACTTGCACTGATGAATATCAACTCACCAAGTATCTAAATACTCATAAAATACACTCAATAATCTAGAGAGAGAAAGAGAAAGCTTATGTTTTTGGTGTGATTTTCAATTCTAACTTAGCCCTCTATTTATAGGAAAATTTTTGAGACTTGACTGCAGAACTTTGATTGCTTTTACTCGCTACTATTCCCACCCAACACATTTGAAATAAAATTCAGCACATTTCTTCACCAACCACAAGTGGGGCCCACTCAATTCTAGAATTTTCCACCAAAATGTTAAATTCGGATACTTCAACAATTTCTAAACCATTCACCTCTTAAAATTCATAACAAATCATACGTTCATTTTTAACGATTCTAAATTTGTGGACATATACTCAACTTATATATGTATAACATATCCAAAAATTACAACGATCCAACGGTTAATTAAAAATTATAACTCACAATATATCTCAAAAAACACCGGTTTAATTTTTAATACCTTCATTCGACAAAATCTCGATAAAATACCTCAACATTAATTCCTTCATTTATAACCACATAAATAAATCCATCATTTATATCCACATCAAATAAATATTTCCTTATCATATAAATCAATAATTAATTATTCACAAATAATATTACGTAATCACAATTATAACAACCAAGCCGTAGTTCAGAAAGAGGGGCTTTCCAATAAGAATTTCTCCTTCATCGTAGCGCAATTAGGTGACCAAACTTTTCCTCGATGTAACTTTCTAGACATTGCCAATAATGCTATCTAATAATATTATTCAAATAATATGAATTATTGATATGATAATGAGAAATATTGTGTAGTGATAATTATTGAAACAACAATAATATAAAATATCAATATGCAATTATTGAATCAATAAAATAAAATATTGAGCAATAATTCTCGTAACAATTATTGAGTAGTGCCTTCTTACGTAAGAATCAATAATTCAAAAATACCGTGTAATACCGTGTGCTATCATGACAACAACGCGTATTACTTTATTTTACCAAAGGGTATTCCAACAATTGTTAATTGATAACGATTACGCCGTTATTTATAAAAACTTAATTTTGTCGTTTTCTTCATCCAAGCGGTTATTACATTATGGGGCCCACAAAATTTAACTGGCCGCCGCATTTAATATTCCCTAAACGAGAAAGAATATTTCACCACCAAACGAATATTCCCAAACAACAATGAATATTTTATAACCACTTGTGTATTTTGAAAAAAATTCATATATCACCCTTAACTTTAACTTTTATCAATTTAACCATTTCTTGAATAGTAATTATAAAAAAAAAATTGAATACTTTTATTTCATAAATTTTAGGGTCTTACATATACAATAGAAATAATCCCACATAATGGGGAAAATAAGATTCTATAAAGAGAGGAAATAAACTCTTTCATATTCAGAAAGAAAAACTAAACTCTTATACAAAGGAAGAATACTAAATCAAATTAAGAGAAATAACCACAAAGAAATGATTTAGAGAAGGATCTCTTTCAAAATGGAAAAACCCTCCCAAGATTTATAAAAATAGTAGGCTAAGGTTTTGCTTAGAGAGAAAGAGAGGTGTGAAAAGAAGAAAAAGATAAACAAATTTAACTTGGTTGTTCTGTTTGTTTCAAAAAAATGAGTCTAATTATATAATAATAATAATAATAATAATAATAATAATAATAATAATAATAATAATAATAATAATAATAATAATATGATAAACTAAAAATAACATATTGTTTTGTATAATTGTCAATAAAAAAAGAACTCTTATAGACAATAATATTAAAATTTTAAAAATAAGTGTTTTAGTTCAAAAGATAAAATAAAAATATTTATCAATTTTTTTTTAAAAAAAACATGAAGAGTTTTAAATTTAATGGCTAAATTTAAAAAATAAGTTTAATGAAACCCAGCTACTTGGTCAACCCTGACACTTTTATGAGGCAGGTGTACAATACGAATTCCTTTTTCTATGTGTATGTGCTGGAGATTAGGAAATTGCTAGTATTTTTTTTGGCTTAATAAACAAAAATAAAAATCAATGAATTCTTGCTAGGTTATGAAAAAATAGTAAAAAAACAATGTCAAAAGTGCTTTACTGAGCATACTTATGCCAAATTTAGTAAAGTACAATTATATATTTATATATCTAGGAAATTATTAACATAAATGTGAATTCTATTTATTATTCATGTGAAGAGTTAAATAAAGAAATATCAATTTTCTTTATAGTAATACCAATTCTCATTATGTATTATATAAACTCGTAAAAATTATTAATATATTTTATTGTTTACGGACTTCTGAACTCGTGTAAATTTAAAAATTATCATAATATAGATAAATAATTATTATTTTTACAAGAAAAAATTGATAGTTTTCACTCATGTTGGTTTGTAATATTCTAACCATTTTATTTTGATGATGACTTAATATTATGGACTAATTTGTCTTTTGTGAAATTTCAGGAAGTTGATAAAAGGGGTTATTATCAAAGACTTTGAAGTTTTGAGTCCTAAGAAAAATATGTAAGATCATTGCAAATATTCAATTTTTCGATACAAGGTTCTAGGGCATTTTATGTGTATTAAAATGTGTGATTAAATATTTTATGCATGCTTAAGAATTTTATATAATATGCTAACTGATTTTAATGCTTAATTCTTAGTGGTTAGTATTTATATTATGCCATGCATGATTATCCTTGAAAATAGTTGTCATAATTATTTTGTTTAAATCTATTACATGATTTACGGAATTGATATATGATATATGGCAGTAGATGTTTTAAAAGTAATGATCACTCTATATTTACTTTAAGTAGAGTATGGAGTCTTTATACTGCACATTTCTTGGAACTCTAAGATAATCATTATACTTCAAAAGTTGGTTTATTATACACTTGTTGATATTTACGGAACTAACACTCATTGTTATTATCGGATATGTTTTCAAAACTGATTATTTACCTTATCCGATTAATATGTTTCAACGGACATAAGTGTATTACTTATCTTGTTGATTTCTGTTGGCAACGTAAATAAATGTTGATAATACGCAAAGGAATTAATTTATAGAGCAACGGTAATATATTTGGCCTATAAATTCAACTGAGTTATCGATGATTATTTACAACACTTGAATTAATTATTGCACTTACATACTGAAAAAGTTATTTGATATTTTGGTGCAATTGAAATTTGCTGTTGTGCTACTATAACTCTACTTATATTCAGCGTAATTTCGTGGGCTATAAATCGGCAATATCCTTCTGTTACTATTTGATCATTGCATACATTAGTTGAGCCTTGCATTGTTAAATTGTTTATTTGCTTTGATCATTAGACCTCTATAAATTGTAATCTTATATTTTTAGACTAAGTGTTGTCTAAAGGTTTTTTAATCTGGGTGGATTAAGGTTTGTTTACAAACAGGATCAAGGAAGCTTAAGAGCTTAAGGGGTGCATTGGTGCACAAGGATCAAGTGTGCTCAAGTGAATTATTGTAATTCAATTTGATTGAATCTGTTTTGTAACAAGGGTCATTTTTAAAGAAATAAAAGTGAGTCTCCAATACTAGTTGGTATTGGACGTGGACTAGGTTATTATTATAGAGGGTAATAGTTGAACCATGTAAAAAATCTTGGTGTTATTTTATTGCTTGATTTTCTTTAATATTTCTCAAGATAATTAGTTTTCTTAATATTTAAAATATAAACTTTTGCTTCATCTTGAGATAGTATATTTACATCAAGTATTTTATCTGACTTATAAATTCACCAAGATATTTTCTTAAACAAAAAATCAATTCGGTAGACTGCATTCATTCAAAGAAGTTGCATTCTTTGATCAAGATGGGTGTATTCAATAGTTTGAATTTAAAGTTTAAAATTGGTCATAGTTTTCTCCCCACACTTATTCAACCCCCTTCTAAGTGTGCCATATCTCGAATTTCATTTGGTATCGAGAAAGAGCTCTACTTACTTGGCCTTAAAGGTGACTTGTAGGAAAGATTACGACACGGCACAGTTAAGAACAACAATCAAGAAGGTCAATCAACAAATAGACCTCCTTTGCTGTATGGAATAGAAAATTACAACTTCTGGAAATTCCGAATGAGGATCTATCTTCAAAGAGATCCTTAGGAATGGTGGGTTGTGGAGAACGGACTAGTTATTCCACGAAGAGAAGATGGGACACCAAAGATTCTACTAGAAATGGATCCAAACGAAATCTACATGGTCTCATATAATTCGAAAGCAATGAACACACTTCTCAGCGGCATGGTACAATCCGAGATAGATAAAGTCTCTTCATACAACACAGCCAAAGAGATGTGGGATACTTTAGTGGTAAGTCATGAAGGTACTTCAAAAGTTCGAAAAGTCAAGCTAAGCATGCTCATGCATGATTATGAAATGTTCAAACTCGAGAAAGATGAAACTATAAAGATGGCTCAAGAAACGTTCCTTGTTCTTCTGAACTCATTAAAGCTACTGGACAAATCTATTCCACAAAGTGAGATTAATCGTAAGTTACTTCAGGCTATGCCCAAGAGGTTTGCTTTTAAAATCACTACTCTTCAAGATTCCTCTACTATATCTACTATGGATACATTAACCCTTTTTGGTGAACTTGAGGAATATGAACATCAGTTAAAGAGGTATGATGATGAGGACGAAACTCCTCGAAGAAAGGTTTTAGCTCTTAATCCAGGAAATGAAGAAGAGCTTGATGATGATTCTGATAAAGAGATAGCCTTGATGACAAGGAGACTCAAAGGACTTCTTCAAAGAAAGAGTAAATGAAAGAATATCTTCAACTCAAATAAAGGCAAAGGAAAACAAACTGAGGAGACGTGTTTTGAATGTGGACGTCCAGGGCACTTTCAAGAAGGACTGTTTTCAACTAAAGAATAAAGGAAAAACAAGCTTCAAGGATAATAAGAGAAACAAGGCACTAGTCACTTGGAGTGATGAAGAAGAATCTGAAGTTGAGGTCGACGCCAAGGATGAGATAGCTCAAGTATGCTTCATGGGAATAGAAGGTGAATCAAACGAGGTATTTAATTTTGAGTTTAATTCTTTGAAACAAGAAAATGATAAATTGAAAGAAAAAAAATGCATATTTGAAAGACTTGGTAAATACATTAATGGGCGAAGTAGACTCTTTAATAGATGAAAAGAAAGATATTGAAAAGAACTCTACATGTAATGAAGAAAAGGTTTTGATTGCAAAGATTGGTTATTTAGACAACTTTAATAAAATACTTTTCAATAAGGTAAAATTCTTAAATAATGAAGTCCAAAAATTGACTAATGAGTTAAAAATGAGAGATGTGTGTATTGATGCATTTAGTGATAAATCGCCTGTTAAAACATCTCCTAATGACGAACTTCAAAAAGAAATAGCTTCACTAAAATTATCTCTTGCTAAATTCGTTCAAGGTGAAGAAAATTTAAATGTCATTTTGGGTAAACAAAGACCTACTTTTGAAAGACAAGGAATTGGTTATAATTCTATGCATGAAAAGGGTAATATGAAAATGCTAAAGTCAAAATCACGTTTTAGATTAAATTATTGTTCACCTTTTACAATGTGTAGAAATTGTGGCATTAAAGGTCATTTGGACATAAATTGCTTTAAGAAAAATAAGATTAAGAAGGTTTGGGTTAAAAAGGATGATTTTTCACGCAACTAACGTAAAAGGACCCAAAAAGATGTGGGTACCAAAAGGATGAATTATTTTTTCTTGACAGGTATGTCTCAAGGCAAGGGTTTCATCTCAAAAATGGATTCTTGATAGTGGATGCTCATGTCACATGACCGGTGACAAAACAAAGTTCATGGAGCTAAAAATCAAGAAGAAAAATGGTACAGTTACATTTGGAGATAATCGAACCTGCGAGATAATCGGAAAAGGTAAAATTGGAAATGGTAAGGTAATTATCGATAATGTACACCTTGTTAATGGACTTGAATTTAATCTTATTAGTATCAGTCAATTAATGGATAATGGTCACCAAGTTAGTTTTGATAAAGAAAAATGCACTATTTCTCATGGTACTAACAATGTTACCCTAGTTGCACAAAGAGAAGGAAATATATATACTATTGATTTTGAGCAACAGGATGAAGAATTATGTTTAGCATCTGTACAAGATGAGGCTAATTTGTGGCACAAGAGGATGGGACATGTTCATATGGATTTAATCAAGAAATTATCCTCAAAGAATCTCGTCAAAGGGTTGCCGAAGATCAAATATGAAAAGAAGGGAATTTGTGTTCCTTGTCAACTCGGGAAACAAGTAAGAACGTCATTTACAGCAAAGAATATGGTATCAACCTCTTCTCCTTTACAACTACTCCATCTTGATCTATTTAGACCAGAAAGACATCCTAGTATAAATGGTAAGTTTTATGCTTTTGTAATAGTAGATGATTTCTCTAGATATACATGGGTATTATTTTTGAGAACTAAAGATGAAGCATTCAAGGAATTTGAGAAATTAATCAGAAACTTGGAAACAAAATATAGTCTAAAACTTGTAAGGATAAGAAGTGATCATAGTACTAAGTTTCTAAAAGACTTTATAATATTTTGTGATCAAAAGGGTGTTAGTCATGAATTTTCTGCTCCTAGAACCCCTCAACAGAATGGAGTTGTAGAAAGAAAGAATAGGACATTACAAGAAACAGCTAGAACTTTATTACAAGAAAGTAAACTTCCTAAAAAGTTTTGGGCCGAAGCTGTAAACACATCTTGTTATGTTTTGAATAGAGTACTTATTCGTCCAATCATTTTGAAAACACCTTATGAACTGTTAAATAATAAGATTCCTAATATTAGTTATTTCAAAGTTTTTGGATCTAAATGTTTTATTCTAAATACTAGTGATAACCTAGGAAAATTTGATGCTAAATCTTATGAAGGAATTTTCATTGGGTATTCACAGAATAGTAAAGCATATCGTGTATTTAACATTAACAAGTTGAGTGTTGAAGAATCTGTTTATATTCGATTTAATGAAACTCACAATGATCTTCCAAAAGAAAGAGATGAGGATGCAGGTACATTAGAGATCTTAGTAAATCCAGCAAACCAGAGGAACCTATTCAGCAAACCAAGTGAACAAATCCAGTAAGTTGAATTGGAAAACTTTCAGGATGTAGAACAAGATACAATAGAAGAACTTGAAGCAGACCTTCCTCAACAAGAGGAAGTAATACATGATGTACAAATGCCAAAGAGGCGCAAGATATCTCAAGAACCATCCACGGAAAACATCATTGGAGATATAAACAAAGGAATCACTACAAGAAGAGGATTGCAAAATCAATGTGGTTTTTCAGCATTTTTATCCCAAGTTGAACCAAAGAATGCTAAGAAAGCTATCCTAGATGAAAGCTGGCTAATGGAAATGCAGGAAGAACTTCAACAATTTGAACGATGCTAAGTCTGGGAACTTATGCCACCTCCTAAAAATGTTTTATTATTGGAACAAGGTGGGTCTTCAAAACAAGCTTGATGAGCATGGAACTATCATTCGTAACAAAAGCACGCATTAGTAGCTCGAGGATACAATCAACAAGAAGGATAGACTATGAAGAAACTTACGCTCCAAATGCCAGACTAGAGTCCATCCACATCCCGTTAGCATTTGCATGTTACAAGAAGTTCACACTTTATCAAATGGACGTAAAAAGTGCTTTTTTCTCAATAGATACATCAATGAAGAGGTGTATGTAAAATAGCCTCCTAGATTTGAACATGAGAAGTATCCAAATCATGTTTACAAGCTAAAGAAAGCTCTCTATGGACTAAAACAAGCTCCAAGGGCTTGGTATACGTGAGTTGAGTAAGTACTTGCTTTCAAATGGTTTTATTAGAGAAAAATTGATTCTACATTATTTATTAAGCATGAAAATAAAGATATTATTATTGTACAAATATATGTAGATGACATAATTTTTGGTGCTACTAATAATTTTCTTTGTGAGTGGTTTTGAAGTGCGTGCACAGGAGTTTGATATGAGTCTAATGGGAGAACTTAATTACTTTTTGGGACTCCAAATCAAAACAAACAACGAACGGTATGTACATCCATCAAACCAAATATACAAAAGAACTTCTCAAAAGGTTTGGTTTTGAAGGATCTAATTCAAAGGCTACACCAATGAGCACTTCAATAAAGCTTACGTCTGATGAAAAAGGTATAGATGTGGAGGTAACTAAATATCGAGGCATGATTGGTTGTTTATTATATTTAACTGCATCTAGACCGGATATTATGTATAGTGTTTGTTTATGTGCACGTTTTCAAGAAAAACCTAAAGAATCTCATTTACAACCTGTTAAAAGGATTTTTAAATATTTAAGTGGTACAATAAATTTGGGATTATTTTATCCAATCTGCAATCATTTTGAACTAATGGGTTATTCAGATGCTGACTATGCAAGGTGTCAAATTGATAGAAAAAGTATCAGTGGTGCTTGCACATTTTTAGGTCACAGTCTTGTTACGTGGCATAGTAAAAAGCAAACTTCAGTTGCTTTATCAACCACTGAGGGTGAATATCTAGCTGCAGGGAATTGTTGCTCTCAAATTTTATGGTTAAAACAAACTATGTGATTTTGATATTTTATGTGATAATGTGCCTATATACTGTGATAATTCTAGTGCAATTGATATTTCTAAAAATCCTGTGTTACATTTACGTACAAAGCATATAGAAGTCAGACATCATTTTTTAAGGGATAATGTTTCAAAAGGATTAATTAAATTAATTTTTATTCCAACAGAAAAACAGTTGGCTGATATCTTTACTAAACCCTTAAGTGAAGAAAGGTTCTGCATGCTAAGAAGAGAACTTGGAATGTGTATGGTTTAATATGTTTACGTACTAAAATAGTTCATGCATTAATATCTCATAATTATAATATATTTGCATGTTATTATTTTAACTATGTTGATAAACATTATCTCAGTATGTAACCAAGAAAGAAGGCGCGATTCAGACCGCACGGTTCACACGGATATCTATATTTATGGGATTTGATATTTGAAAAGACAGATCAAGAAGTCTCATGTCAGCGATCCAACACTTTCCATTTAAGCTATAGATACACGTTTCTTTTAAAGATTAATGTCTATCGCCGACTTGGGAAACGTAGAGTTCTCC